>PVJA010001471.1:56605-126339 GCA_004027025.1 Myocastor coypus | reverse complement strand
TTAGGCATGTCTTTGTCAACTTTAGATATTATTTCTGCTCTGATGTCCTCTATACGTTTCTCCAGCCGTTTTTCCACTTCATGTATTTCTTTTTTTACTTCAGATGTTATCTCTGATCTCAGTTGCTCTATAAGTTTCTGCACTTGTGTGTCTGCCTTAGATGCTACCAATTCAGAGGTTTCATCTGTATAATTCTCATTTTCTTCCATGATAGTATCTTCTGTATTTGGTTTGGGTGGGCACGGGTCCTGAGATTGCCTCCTACTCCTTGTTGTTATCATTTTGTATGGAAGCGACCTCTGCACTTTGGTGGTGTTATGCTGTGTCTATGGGCGTTTGGTCTGGAGACTCCAAGGTTGTTCTTCTACAGAGGTGCCTGACTCTCGTATTGGGGCTCTGGCTGCTAGCTTTTGTGAATCCCAGCGGATGTGGTCTGTAGGTGGAGGTGGAGCTTTGGGATTGAGTAGTCCTGGTAGGCTCGTGGACCGGAACAGTTGCCAAACGGGCTGTTTGATGGGTTCAGTGCTGGAGCTTGGGCTGGAGGGGTTAAAAAAAAAAGGCGGGGGCGGGGAAAGGGAAGGCAGGCCAAGTATCCTGACCCAGCCGGCGGCGCGCGGGCTCAGCTCCCAGGGGTGCGATTTGGGTCTGGGCTGGAGCAGGAAGTTAGTCACGGGAACGCAGAAGCGGGGCAGAGGGGCGCAGGGAGCTTACCCGCTGCGGGTGCGCAGGCTCAGCCCCCAGGGGTGCCTACTTTTCAGTTTAGATCATAAATGGTTGCTGAACATAAGTATACCTGCCATGTTGGGGGTTTTTTGGAGACCATGGATTGAACTCAGGACCTTGCACTCGCCAGCCAGGTGCTTAACTACTGAACTATCTCCTCAGCCCCTGCAGTGTTGTTTTGATAGCATTTCCAAACGCAAATGCCGTGTGAAAACTAGGAGTTGCATCCACCCAACTTGGGGTCTTCATTCAGCCTGACTTGCAATTTTCTTCTCCAGACAATATGGGATGAGCTAGATCTCTGGCATGCCAAGCTAAATGAGCTGGACTCTGAGGTTCAGGACATCGTGGAGCAGGACCCAGGGCAGGCTCAGGAATGGATGGACAACCTGATGATTCCTTTCCAGAAGTATCAGCAAGTATCGCAGAGGGCAGAAGCCAGGACCTCCCAGTTAAACAAGGTGGGGCTGAGGCTCTCAGTTGCTGCCTAGCAAATAGGTAGTGGTGAGACGGGCTTCACATGAAACAAAAATACTTGTATTCAGAGGTAGCAAGTTTCCTCCAAATGGCCAGGTATAGCCCTAGTTTCAGGTAGGCCTTGAGGTTGCAGAACTCCAGTGCTGGTACAGGCTGCAAGTCTGATTGGTTGGCCCTCACTGAGACCCACAAGTCATACCAGGGGCCCAGGTAGTGCCTGCATCCCTACCAGGCAGCTCAAGACCAATAAGCGGACGCAGGGAGGCACCCTCTGGAGTCCGGGGAGGGAGCCCGCCAAGGGAAGGGTTACTGTTTGGGAACAAGGCCCCTCTGTGCCTCCATTCTAAGTAGAGGCCATGGTTTGGTAAGTCGTGAGAGTCATCAGGAAAGGACAGGCTCCTAGTCTTACAAGAAATGGGATGTCACAGCACAGGGTCCAGTCTAGCTTGAAGAAGCAGGGGGAGCTAGAGTAGTTGCAGAGCTGGTGTGGGACCCTGACTGAGGCCAGAGGTGCTACGGGAGAGCTTCCTAAATCCTTTCCACCTGCGGTCAGGATCCTCCGAGGTGGTGGAAGGACCATTACCAGGCATGGGTGGGCCAGGCTCCTCAGCAAGTGGGCAGCTCACCGCTTGCGCCAGCAGATGCCCTCAGCCCTGAGAACCAGCTTCCGGCTAAACTTACTGCCATGTTTCTTTCCCAGGCCACAGTAAAGATGGAGGAGTACAGTGACCTTCTGAAGAGCACTGCGGCTTGGATAGAAAATATCAGTCATTTGCTGGCCAATCCTGTGCAGTGCGACTCGGCAAAGGCGCTCAGTCACCACGCCGGCACGCTGCAGGTGAGTGCAGGCTGAGGGGCCTACCCAGGGCTGGGCTGAGTGGCACCATCCTTTTCTCACCTCCTACTGGTGTTGCTTCTGATCACACTGAGCAGCCAAGGAAACTTGGGACAGTGACCAGCCCTGGGCAGGAATCTTGTGGACTGAGATCTGGTTCTTTTTGTCCTACTTCCTATTTAGTTTTGGATAGTTCAGTCGGTCTTTTGTGGGCCTCAGTTTTTCCATCTGTGAAATAAGAAGGCTACTTTGATGGTTTAGGGCCCCAGAAGTTACTGTGCCCCCCCCCCCATTTCTCATCCCTTGTTGTGTACAATCTGTGTACCCCAGAGTACAGGCAGTGTCTTAGTTAGTCTTCTCTCATTGCTGGGACAAATACCTGACACCGAAAAGGAAGGAAGGAAGGGTTTATTCAGCTCACAGTTACTGGAGGTTTCAGTCCATATTTAGCTGGCTCCCAGGCTGAGTGGAACAGGGCAGAGAGCATCCGGTTCATGGTGGCAGAACAGCAACAAAATGGGCACAGGCAAGCTACCACCCAGGGCAACAGAGCAACAGAGAGTCTGTTTCTCTGTCTCTTGCAATACATTCAGGCCATCGCCCCAGGCTGGGGAAGGTGCCCACACCAGTAATCGCAGCAGTACAAAGATCCATAATCCCAGCAGTACTGAAACACATAATCCCAGTGGATCATGAGTTAGTCTCAAACTCTAGAAGTCCCCACCCCATGACTGCATGAGGCTCCGGGGGGACAACTAGACATAAACCATATCAGGTGGGATGGAAGTGTTACATCCCGTTGTGTTACGTGGCTTCTGGCAGTGGGGTAACGATTCCCCTCAAGGCACCATTGCTTGACTGCGAGACTCCCCAGTAGCAAGTCATACAGTTGCCTGGATGGGGGCCTAAGCAGCCATTCTGGGAGAAGGCCATGGGGTTCGCACTCAGAGGCAGCCCCATTCCAACAGCCAGCAAGAAAACAGAGACTTCAATCCTAACAGCAGAACTGTGCAGACAGCCAAAGTGAGCTTGGGACAGAACCTGGAGATCCTGAGGGCTTGTGGTGCAGTCTGGTGGCCCCCTGAACAGAGGACCCACCAAACCGGGCCTGGACTCCTGACAGACTTTATTTTTTAAAGCAGCCATATTAGGGCAGTTAGTTACACAGAGGTAGAAATCTAACCTCCTAGTTCTTCCCAGTTTCAACATGGCATGATTCTAGATGCATGTTTTTGTTTGTTTGTTTGTTTTTGGTCTGGCTCAGGCTGCCTTAATGGTAGGGCTGGGGATAGAACCACTGTCCCCCGTGCCTCACAGGAATTCCTGCGCAGGTGCGTTAACCACTGAGCTAACCTGAGCCCCCCCCCCCCCCCCCCCCCAATGGCACGGTTCTAAATCCCCTGTGCCTGTGCTGATCTGCAGGGGCCCTGCTGTGCTCCGTGCCAGTTTACAGAGCCAGGTGCTCATGTTTTCCTGGTGGCGCCATGACTTCCGGGTTGGCCCAGAGATGCACATGGACTGCAGTGTGATTTTGAAGGCATGCTTTCCTTCTCTTATACTGTTCAGCCATGAGGAAGAACTCCCTAGGGAGTGTTTCCCAACAGCTTTTACAGGAATCACACCTCAGCCATGACCCAAGCTCTTTCTATATTTTTAGAGTAGCACAGTGTGTTTCTGGCTAGCTTCAGGCCTCCCTCATGTTTGAGATTGGTGGCCTGTTTTTATCCTGTGGGCACTTAGCAAGACACTGCGTTTTCACCTATTTGCTCAGGTTTTGCTCTTGCTGAGACCCCCTACCCCCAGTTGACTCTCCAGGGCTTGTCATTTTTGTGTTGGCTCTTTATCTTTTGTTGGTGTTGTTTCTTCAGTACCAGGTATCAAACTCAGTACCTCGTGCTTGCCAGGCAGGCACTTATGCCACTGAGCTATAGCCCTGGCCCCTTCATCTTTGTATTGATAAATGCATTTATGATTCAGCATTTTTGAAGAATTCACCAGGTCACGAGAAAAAAACGATGCCTTTCTTTCCCTCTCAATTGCTTTGGATGCACTAAAAATGTAAACACTAAGATCAACTCAGGTGAAGGCAGCTAGACTTGGGCTGCCTTCTTCTAGTGAGGCAAACGTTCAAGTGCGAAAGCATCACCGTAACTTCTGAGTACTTGCCCAGCTGTTGGGCTTTGAGCTCAAGCTGAGCAGAGATACAGGTTTACTTCCCACAGAATGGATTCTAGCAGCTCCTCAGGAAGCACCTCCTGCAGAACCAGTTCTGTGTGGAAATCTCATTTTGTCCTTATAATGAAAATAATTTCCCTCCTCACAGTACTCCTTTCCATCTTGTGGCATTTCTAAGTCTGTCTGTCTTTTTAGAAAAGACTTGAAGAGCTATCAGAATGCTCAGCTAAGCTTTTAAAAGTTTAATTATACTTTAACTTTCTTCCTGGATTGTACCCATTAAAATTAGTGTGCATAGAGTAAAGATGTTGTCAGAGTCACTAAGACCTAAGTTGTCCTTATAAAAACAAGTAAGCTAACTTGCTTCTAAATCCACTTTGTTTTAGTGTGATTTACATATATTTATTTATTTTTTTTTTCTTTTTTTTTTTTTGTCTTTTTGAGACAGGGTCTCGCTATGCAGTTGAGGCTGGCCTTGAGCTCACTTTTGTAGCCCAGGCTGGTCTCGAACTCGCACCGATCCTCCTGCCTCAGCCTCCCGAGTGCTGGGATTACAGGCATGAGCCACCATGCCCGGCTACATATATTTATTTATTTATTTATTTATTTGTTTGTTTGTTTGTTTGTTTGTTTGTCTTTTTGAGACAGGGTCTCGCTATGCAGTTGAGGCTGGCCTTGAGCTCACTTTTGTAGCCCAGGCTGGTCTCGAACTCGCACCAATCCTCCTGCCTCAGCCTCCCGTATTTATTTATTTTTAAAATTTTATTTTATTTATTTTTTTCTTGTTTCAGAACCTTTGTTTGTTTGTTTACTCATTTTTATGGCCGGCTCAGCCCACCCCAAGAGCAGGACTGGCGCAGCATGTGGTGCTGGGGATCAAACTGCGGTCCCTGAAGCCGCCCAAGCTTTCCCAAGCAGGGGCTTTAGACCACTGAGCCATCCCACCAGGCCCATGATTTACATATATTTAAATGCACCCATTTTTAGTGTACAGTTGGATGAATTTTGATAAAGTTGCAACTGTGTAACCACCAGCTTTTCTGTGGTGATAGGTTTTTTATTTCATACATAAATACCTAAGAATAGAATTGCTGGCTTTTATCGTAAGTTGTTTAATTAAATGAAAATTGCCAATTATTCTCTAAGATCGAGTGTTATTTTTAATTCCTGCCAGCAAAGTGAGTTCTAGTTGCTCTATATTTTCATCAGCGCTTGATATTGTCTCAAATTTTAACCATTTTAATGATATATTTTGTTGTGGTCTAGATAACATTTCTGTAGGAACTCATATTTTGAGTATTTATTCATATTCGATGGCACATTAGTTCATGAATTTGATCCTTTGCATGAGCTATCTGCTCATAAAATGAATTAGGTGAGATTGAATCCAATTCATTGGCTGGGAAATTCGACTCAGTTTTCATCCAGTTTGGTTTGCAACCAGGACCATGAGAGAATAAAGTTTGTGAGCTGAAGTGATAGCCTTCTTCCTTGGGATTTGTAGGCTTCTTTGTGAAGTGTCCAATTTTTGGTGCACTTCTAAATTGAGTTGCTTAGCCAGGGAGATGGCTCAGGAGCACAAGTACCTGCCTGGCAAGTGCAAGGTCCTGAGTTTGATCTCCGGTTTCACACACACACACACACACACACACACACACACACAAAATTTAAAAATCTAAATTGAGTTGCTTGTGTTATCATTGAGTTGCAAGATTGATTTATAAAACATTCTTTGAACCATTTCTGTGACATGTATGTAATTTATAGTATTTGGCGATAGTGTGACTTACAGTGTTTCCTTTTACATGTTATTTTTTATGCTTATCCAGTGTCATAGAGTTCTAACCTGCTACAAATTCCATTATATTAACTCTTGCTTCTACTATCCAGATGATGGCTATGTATGGTGTGAGTCAAGGGTCAGCATGTATTTTTCACCCATAGAGACAGCAAATTATTCCAGCACCATATGTTGAAGAGACCTCCACCGCTGAGTTACTTTGGCATCTTTTTTTAAAATACGTGACCTTGTAGGTGTGGTTCTATGTTTTGGTTATGTCTTCTATTCCTGTTTATTTAATATTATGACAGTCTTAAGTCCTATAGCTTTATCTTAGTTACTTTTCTCTCGTTGTTGGGACAAAGCACCCAACACCCCCAAATTTTTCTTTTTCTATCCTTTTTTTTTGTCTTTTTGAGATAGGGTCACGCTATGCAGTTCAGGCTGGACTTGAGCTCACTTTTTGTAGCCCAAGCTGGTCTCCAAGTCACATGGATCCTCCTGCCTCAGCCTCCCAAGTGCTGGGATTACAGGCGCGTGTGCCAACATGCCCGGCTCCAACACCCAAAATTATGGAAGAAAAGATTTATCTAGCTCACAGTTTGTAAACATTTCAGTCCACACTGGGCTGGCTCCAAGGTAGGGTGGCGTATGGGAGAGGGCAGCCATTCATAGTGACAGAAAGCAATGAAGAACAGGATTGGACAAGGGGGAGTAGCAGCTGCGGCAGCTGGCCAGCCTCTCTCCCTTTCTCACATTGTATTCAGGCTCCCCGCCCAGGGTGGGTGCAGTTCCTATACCCATAATCCCTGTAGTAGATCATGAATTAATCACAAACTCTAGAAATCTGCCCCTGTGACTACATGAGACTTGGGGGGACAAGTAAACATAAACCGTAACAAAACTTTTTTTTTTTTTTTTTTTGCACTACATAGTTCAGACATATAAAATCCTCCCGTCTCAGCCTCCCTAGTGCTGGGATTGCAGGCATGCCCTACCACACCTGATTTTAGGGTTGGCATGGTTTGCCCAGTTCTGGGGCCAGCACAGCTTGCAGTACTAAGGATCAAACTCAGGTCCTTGCACTTAGCCAGGCACCACTGAGCTATCTCCTCAGACCATGACAAACATTACAGTAAGTTTTGAAATCAAGTAGCATAAATTCAGTGATTTTGTTCTTTTTCAAATTTGTTGTGGCTGATCTTATTTCCATATGAATCTTAGAAGCAGCTTATAAATTTCTATTTAGAGATCTTCAGCTTTGGGGAAAAAAGGACAGAAAGAAGTGATGGAGTCGGCGTGGTGACACACACCTATAATCCCAGCTCTTGAGAGGCTGAAAACAGGAGAATCACTCAGTCTGACCTACATATGAGCCCCTGTAGACCCTGTACCAAATACACTAAAAAAAAAAAAAAAAAAAAAAAAAAAAAAAAAAAAAAAAAAAAAAAAAAAAAAAAAAAAAAAAAAAAAAAAAAAAAAAAAAAAAAAAAACTCCTAAGTTTGAGAGTTAATACATGATTGGTTGATTTTTCTTTTTGAGACAGGGTCTCACTGTTCAGTTCAGGATGGCCTTGAGCTCACTTTGGAGCCCAGGCTGGCTTCAAGCTCGCAAGGATCCTCCTGCCTCAGCCACTGGAGTGCTGGGATTGCAGGCAAGCACCACCATCCCGGGCCCTAAAGGGCTTTCTTTATCAACCAAGAAATTCCAAGTGTTTTAGAAGCTTTCTGCTAGGAAATTAGGGTGAAGCCCAAATAATTACATATCTTATTACAGGTTGAACATTGATAACTTGAAAATCTAAAATTTGGTGTTTTGTTTTTAAGAGTAGGAAAACTTGGGGGCTAGGGATATAGCTCAGTAGAATAAGCACTTGCCTGGCAAGCATAAGGGCCTGAATTCAATTCCCAGTTCTGCAAAAAAAAAAAAAAAGAGTAGGAAAATTTAGTAGAGAATAGCAGTAGCTCCTAAGACAGGAAGGGGCCCAGGTGAGTTGCCCAAAGCTTTGAAATTTGAAATGTCCCAAAATCGAACACGTTGAGTACCCACCTGCTACGCAACTTGTCCTCACATGCTGGTCAGGGTCCAAATACAAACAGACGAGGAGTGTCGCATTACTGTTACCTTCCAATGGCGCATCTGTGTTGAATAAGTCAAGGTTGTCGTTTCACCCAGGACCCATCCTCAACAGATTGTATTACACAGATGCAGATATTTCACAACCCAAAAAGATCTAGAGGCCAGCATGCTATTAGTCCCCAGCCCCTCAGAGAAGTCATCCCCTCCCACTGGCAATGGAGTGGTAGCGTTTTCACTAGGAAAATGGAAATGACCATGAGTCTGACATGGTCACCAATTAAAATGTTCTCTGACTTAAAATGTAACTGACTTGACGCGTTTCCATTTCCGTTCCCTTGTCTCTCTGTCTAGATGGCTCTGGAAGATTCTGAGCAGAAGCACAATGTTTTAGTTTCAATTTTCGAGGATCTAGAAGACTTGTCAATCATTTTTGAAACAGACCATTTAATACAGTCCATTCAGGAGTTGAGTAATCAAGTGGCAGCTTTACAGCAGCGAATCCTGGCAAGCCTCCCGCATATCCAGCGAGTAGCTGATGTAAGTTCTTACCGCGAAGAGGAGAGTTCTCATTTTTAATTTTTTTTTTTTGCAAATTAGAGCCATGTCACTTGTCATGGTCTGAGCCTGTGAATGTACATTAAGCTCCCATGGTTTTCATTTCCATTCTTTTCTCTCTGGATCCCCCAGTAGAACTACTACAACCAAAAAAAAGACAGATGAGATAAGCTCATTATTTTCTTTTTGTCAAGGAAGAACTACTGTTAACTTAAAGACACTAATTCTAGGAGAAGGGGCTTCTGGGGATGTAGCTCAGTGGTAGAGTCCTTGCCTAGACCTGCTGGGCCCTTGGTTCCATACCCATTTCTTTCTTTTTTCTTTTTTTTTTTTGTCTTTTTGAGACAAAGTCTTGCTATGCAGGTCAGGCTGGCCTTGTAGCTCACTTCCGTAGCCCAGGCTGGTCTCAAACTCGCGCCGATTCTCCTGCCTCAGCCTCCCAAGTGCTGGGATAATAGGGGTGCACCACCATGCCCGGCTTCCATACCCATTTCTGCAATCAATCTGTCAATATTTATTGAGGGCTTGCGGTGTCAGCCTCTCAATTATTTTGAGGATGTTGGGCATAGAGCCCAGGGCCTTGCATATATTTGTCATGACCTAGACCACTGAACTACACTCTGGCCCCAGGATTTTTAAGTAGTTTTATTGTTGCTGGAAATAGATGAAGGACACTCACTGTCCTCACCTGCTCCATTTGCTTAGGTCCCGTAAAATTCTGTATTACCTTATATTGAATGGCTCCAAGCTGCTATAACTTAAAACCTTCACTCCATTTTTATTTTTTTATGACCTCCATTATTACCGTACCACCTAGGACTTTGGCATCTCTGCATGGGGCTCTAAAGTCAAGGTCTGAAGGTTTTTCTGACCCTTGCAGGCTTTGGTCTCTGATGAATAGGTTTTGCAACATCTTGTACTTTAAGGTTCTTGGACAAGTTCTAGATGTTAAGTGTTTGTTTGTCATTTTGAGACAGGGTCTCGCTGTGCAATTCAGGCTGGCCTTGAGCTCACTTTTGTGGCCCAGGCTAGCCTCGAACTCACACTGACCCTCCTGCCTTAGCCTTCTAAGTGTTGGGATTATAGGTGTGCACCACCATGCCTGGCTTAGATACTGGTTTTGATAAGAAAAATGACCACTGGACAAGTGTCCTATTGTTGAAAATAATTTGAGTGGGCTCTAAAGTAATATTGTGGCATTCTAGGGCTGGCCAAATAGCTCAGTGGATTAAAGCACCTACAAGCAGGCGCAGGGGCTAAAGATTTAATCCACAAGTCTGTTGTGCCAGCCCTGCCCCTGGGGCACACTGAGATGGCAATTGAGACTGGGCGTGGTAGAACACACCTGTAGTCCCAGCTCTTGGGAGGCTGCAAACAGGGTGGGTCATGGGGCTTGGTAGGATGGCTCAGTGGTCTAAAGCGCCTGCTTAGGAAAGCTTGGGAGGCTGCAGGGACCGCCATTCGATCCCCGGCACTGAATGCTGCACCTGGCACTACATGCTGCGCCAGCCCTGGCCTCAGGGCTGGCTGAGCCGGCCATAAAATAAATAAATAAATAAACAAACAGGTGGATCATTAGAGTCTGATCTAGTAGTGAGACCCTGAACCCCCTGTAGACTCTTGCTAAAAATCACAGGGAGTGGGGAGGGGATAAAGTAATAGAGTGGCGTTCTGCCTGGTGAGGCCTCCTGGGGTATGAGAAGCCTCCTCTCTCCCAGCTCCTATGCTCAAGGGTGACTCTTCTTTGTATGCAGCCAGCTCAGCCTGCTGTGGGCGTGGGGCTGGCACAGCATGTGGTGCAAGGGATCAAACCAGGGTCCTGCTCTTGCCTAAGCCTGCCTGAGCAGGTAGGTGCTTTAGGCCGATGAGCCATCTCACCAGCCCCAAGGGTGAGTCTTCTTATTTCCCTGAAATGAAGGGAATTTTTAAAATATCAGACTCTGCTTGTATTCAAGTATATATTTATATTTGTATATTCCAAAGATACATTTTAAAAGATTTTAGGTAGTTGAGAGTTTATTAATGAGTATGGATGTATACCAGCTTTGTTTTCTTGAGTGACTGAAAAACGCTGTGATTTTCTTTAACTCAACAAGGCGTAAGCAGTGCTTTTTGATTGGGTGTGCTGTTAGAGGGAGAAGTTTTTTTTTTTTTTTTTGTCTTTTTTTGAGACAGGGTCTCGTTATGCAGTTCAGGCTGGCCTTGAGCTCACTTTTGTAGTCCAGGCTGGTCTCGAACTTGCAGCGATCCTCCTGCCTCAGCCTCCCGAGTGCTGGGATTACAGGGGTGCGCCACCACGCCCGGCTGGGAGAAGCATTTTTATTGGAAGCCACGGAAAGTATCTGTCTGGGCAGCCCTTGGTTCATTTTTAAGAGGTGTGAGTTTCAAATGTTCTTTCGTTAAATCTGAAAACCTAATCAATGGCAGTAAATAGTGTTTTACAGGCTAGGGGTGTAAGGCATGCTGGGTGAGTGTGTTCTTGTTTCTGAAATTCTAGGATGTGGTTGCCATCGAATCTGAAGTCAAGTTAATGGAGAAAAAAGTTTCAAAAATCAAAACTATCCTGTTATCCAAAGAATTATTTGACTTTTCACCTGAAGAGCATCTTAAGCATGGGGAGGTAAGCATGGATCATTACTAGGAGTATTTCTCATAATACTACTATGTCTGCCTAAAAATATGTAATAATAAGATGGGCTACAAAGCCAGGGCTCACACATACCAGGCAAGTGTTATACGTCCCAAAATATTCATCTACTAGAATAAACGCAAAATAAAGTTGGAAAATGGATGTGAATGAGGCCAGGTGTGGTGCTGCACGCCTGTAATCCCAGCATCTGAGAGGCTGATGCAGGAAGATTGCTGTGCGTTTGAGGCCAGCCTGGACTACATGGTGAGCTCAAGGCCAGTCTGAACTACATAGCAAGACTCTGTCCCCCACACCAAAAAAAGAATAATAATATTCATAGCGATATTATGTAAAGATAATTTTCCTAGAGGTCACTTTTTGATTTAAGCTTTTCCCTCAAGCCCAAGAGCTTGAGCCCCTGAGTTATCCTGAAGTAGATGTTGGCCCCAGTGACGCTGCTGTTGGCCGTGTGACTTTGAGCGCGTGTGTTCCATGGATTGTTCCTGCTATCTATGCTTTGGTGTTGTGCTGTCACAGTGGTCAGTGAACCCAGTGACTACAGGCACACTGTCCATAGATCCAGGAGCTGTGACATGATGAACCGCAGGTCAGTGTCGGTTTCCTCTTGGTTGAGCTATATGCTTTAGGCCCAGATAGGCCTGGGTTCTCATCCCTGCCCTGCCTCCCGCAGCCTAACTTTCCAGGGGTCCTGAGACCCCTGATTTTGTCCCCTGTAAGTGCAGGTGAGAATGTGTTCCCCCCTCCAGATGGTGGTGGGGCAGTGGGTGGAATTACACAGGTGAGGCGTTTGGTGTGGTGAATCATCACTTGTAACTTGTAAGTAAATCCAGATTCTGTGACTCAGATGTCACTAACGCAAAATATCGTTAAGCTCCTGGGACTCACAAAAGTTGAGCGAGACCATGCGATTCGTTAAGCATATTTAGTGCATGTTTTATAGCAAGCCCTGTGCTAGGCGCAGTTACTTTGAAAGACGCTGTACCCATCAACGGGCGACAACAGAGAGAGCAAAACACCAGAGCTTCTCAGAGGAGGAGGACTCAGAAGGAAGAAAGGGTTTTCCTGTGCCAAAGCTGGTGCCTGGTGCTACCCTTGCCTGGGCATGCTTCCCTGAGCCCCATCCCAAGCAGTGAGCCAGTGCTTTTTCTTCAGAGGCAAAGAAATGGCTTAAAAAGTGAAACTGTACCCTAAATTGCATAACCTTTTGACTTTGAAGTTGCACTTGGCAGCATCCAAAGGATGTTTAAAAGTTCCTAATTGTACGCCCTCCTTTTCGGACACCACTAAGGTCATACTCGAAAACCTCCGTCCCATGAAGAAGACCATCGCCGAGATCATGTCTTACCAGGTGGAGCTTAGGCTGCCGCAGCCAGAGCTAAGCCCGCTGCCCGTGTTCCAGAGGACAGATCAGCTGTTACAGGATGTAAAGCTCTTGGAAAATCTGACTCAGGAGCAAAATGAGTTATTAAAGGTGAGCGGCTTGTGATGACAGCCAGCTTGCCATGTGTTGGTGTTCAGATCAGCCGGTTTTGTTCCAATTTTAATTGGAAGAAATTATTATCCAGAAGATGACATTTAACATAAAAGGCTGTCTTTTTGCTCACGTAGGGCTAAGATTATTTCCCTCTTGGGTCTTTGCCTTGCTCTGCTTGAAGACATTAAAAGCATAGATTTTATGTTGATTTAATTCCATCTTATAGCCATTAAAGTAGTACAAGGGTAAAATCCTCTGGGAAAGAGTCCAAACCTGGGCACAGCATTTGCAGTCTGAGGAGACCAGCAATCTATAAAGCAATCGTGGCATAATGATCTCAGTCCTTTCCCGTGGATGAGCTTTTGGTAGCCTCCAGCGTGTGATGCAGGTGGAGTGGGAGGCTGGTTGGAGAGGGCTAAAGTGGTTTGTTGAAGGCCGCAGGAGCTAATTCTTAGGCATATGGAAGAGGAATTGGAAGTTCTGAGCCCCTGGCAGTGCTGCTCACTGATGGCCTCCTTCAGCCTCTACCCAGATACTCTCTGGCCCCCTTAAGTTGTGTTCCATGGCCAGCTGCCACTCCCACAGAGCAGAGAATTGCTGGAATGGCTGTCAGTGGCACAGACTTTTCATCCATTTGGGAGACGGCTGGCACCCTGCCTTTGGAAACTAGAATCTTAAGCCTTCGATTCTATTGTAATGTATGAGTCGGTGCTGAAAGGAACGATGAGAAGACCCTATGAAGGTAGCTTAGAGGACTCACTGAGATTCTGTCCCTCAGTGAGCCACGAACCCCTGAAGCAAGTCAGCTTTATTTAGGGTAGTGAGCATGATCTCGTGCATAATCACTTCAGCAACGGAGGACCATGTGCCCAGTCACAAATGTGACCATGATCTCCATTAACTTCCATCCCTTCCCTATCACTGGGTTCATCCAGGGTCAACCAATAGCAAAGGAGAAAGCAACAAACCCAGAGCCCATAGGTGAAGCTGCTATCCATCACCTGGAGTCCCAGCTTTCCAGGACTCCCCTATCCCAGCCTTCTGGGATCCTCAGTAACAGACCACAGCTGTCCCTGGTACCCATCGGCTCCAGTCAGAGAAAAGAGACCTAGCACCCAATGAATGATTTCTCATGCTATGTAAAGAGAAGAGAAAAGATCAGATTCATTTTTTTTCCCCCTGGATTTAGGGCAGGGCCTAAAGGGTGTTCAGGGTCTTACTACATAGATCCAACTTGTAGTGATCCTCCTGTTTGCAGCCTCCCTAGCGCTGGGATTACAGGGGTGTACCACCATGCCTAGTCTCAATCACCATCTCAGTGCACCCGGGGGTGAGGCCAGCACACCATGCCAGGGATAGAACCCCAGCTGCTGCGCTCTGCCTAAGCAGGCATTCTAATGCTTTAGTCCACTGAGCTATCAGGCCGGCCCTCAACATGTTATTTATTTGTAATCCTTTGGCGTTCCATGGGTCTCTTGGTTGGGAAAGAAAGTAACATCCCTAACTCTGCTTTAGTGTAGCTTTTTTACCAGATGAGAAGGGAAGACTAGAAGGCGATTTCACCAAGTTAGGTACCAAACCGCTCCTAAAATTTTTCTCCTAGTGTCCTGGTAAAATCAGATGACGACCCCTGATCTATTTCAAAGCTAAGTAAGCCAGTAGTAATGAAAATCACTAGAATAAGGTACCTTTTTCTTACAATTCCTACTTTAGACATTACAAGTGCTGTCATTGTGGGAAATAAGACAGGTTGCTTCTGCAAAGGAGTAACAGGACAGTGGATCGTTGAGGACTGAGGAACTGGTGTGTGCAGAGGACTTAGTTACTCATTTTCAGCCTACAGCTAAAATCAGGGTTAAGTATTAAAGAAAATACAAGGAAGAATTATGTCTTGGCTAAAATCTTTGTAGTTTCAAAGGCAGTTTTGCTTTATTATGAAACAAACCAAGAAAGTAGCTAGATGTGCTTTCAAGTCTATGTATCATGTTTCATAATCCTTCGATGGGATCGCTTAGTCTACAAGCAGATCTCTTATCCTGTATCTGCTTTCCTGGCATCAGTCTCCACACACGGTTCTGGTTTTGCCTTCTTCTATAAACTCAGCCTGCTCTGGAACCTTCAGCTTTTTTTTACCAATGGAATGCCCGTCATAGATTCTGAGAGGCAGCTGGGCATGGTGGTACATGCCTATAAATATAAGCCCAGCACTTGGGAGGCTGAGGCAGGAGGATCAGTGTGAGTTCGAGACCAGCCTGGGCTACAAAAGTGAGTTCAGGGCCAGCCTGACCTGCATAGCCAGACTCTGTCTGAAAAAGACAAAAAAAAAAAAAAAAGAGACAGATTCTGAGGGGCGCTAGGTGAAGATGTGTATGTGTTGGAAAAATTAACCAGTGCCCAGATCATGGGCCCTCTGAGTTCTGAATCCTCCATGTCACCTTTCTCTGAGAAAACCCTACACAGATTATTTTTCAAATAGTGTGTGCAGTGTCCCAGTAACTTCCTAAGACAGAAACCTTATGTTAATGTGCCAGAACACAGGTGGGAGTTGTCCACTCAGCCAGGTGCACTAGAGTCCAGGTGTATCTAACTGGGCTTGCCCCCCAAGCACTGCCCAGGGTGTTCTGGTCTGCAGAAAAGCAGAAAAGTGCCAGGTCTGTAGAGCTTGTGTTCTGTGCTTAGAAACAAAATACAGGTAAAATTTAGAAGATCACTGACAGACATTTACAGTTGAAAGCTGGATAGATGCATATTTTCCTCATTTGACTGGAACTTGTAGTGGGGTGGAGAGTGACTCTTGATTCCTCAATCCTGACCACTCTTCTTCTTGGGGCATGCTTCATAGATGGTCATCAAACAGACGAGCGAATGTGATGAAGAAGTAGAAAATTTGAAGCACATCTTAAATGATTATTCAGCCAAGTTCTCCCAAGAACACACGTCGACAGACCAGGACCTGCCAGCAGTCCCGGTACGTTTCCTTCATGAAGTAGCTCACTTCATAACCACCTGTGAAACTCTGGGTGTCAAAGAGAAGCCCAAGCCGGGCTGCGGGCTGGTGTCCGGCTTCCCTTTCAGGTTGGTCCTACGCACTGTGTATTTACCTTCCATTCCTGTTCGTGGACTTCGGTGATTACTTGGTGTCGTTACTCAAACATGATGAAGCGGGGGCTTCATTCTTCTCTCTTGGAACCTGTGCCGGGGCTGCTGCAGTTGCAGCCTGGTGTGTTTGGCTCACACTTGCTTTTATGCCGCAGAGACGGATGGGATATTTGAGCACCCCTCAGAATCTGTCTTTTTTTTTTTTTTTGTCTTTTTCAGACAGAGTCTGGCTATGCAGTTCAGGCTGGCCCTGAACTCACTTTTGCAACCCAGGCTGTTCTTGAACTCACACCGATCCTCCTGCCTCAGCCTCCCAAGTGTTGGGATTATAGGCGTGCGCCACCCCGCTGGTTGTTCTGGGATGGGAATTGGGCGGTGAGGGCAGGCTGGGCTTTCAGAAGTAATACAGCTCTGGACACCATTGTGATGGAGGGCTTTGTATACTGTGCTGTATTTTCATTTGCCACGAAGACCAGTGTCCAGGGTAGCTAGTTACAGTGGTTTGCTTATTAATACTCTTGATAGGATTTTCTTTTTCTTTAGTTTGTTTTTGAATCAGCTTCTATATTAAAAACCTGACTATGTACCAAGGATTGTAAAAAGCTGAGATTTTTCTTGTCGCGCAATTGATGCAGGCAAGTAGTTGATAATATTGGTTCTCAGCCACTTGCTTTGACACCAAGACAAGTGTCTTAAGGTGAAGGAAAGAGAGGCTCAAGTTCCTGCAGCTGCAAAGTGGGGGATCCCTCACGCAGACTCAGTGGTGAAGACTCAGTGCTGTGGAAATGCTGGGTGTCTATGTCCGAAGACTGCAGAGCACTCGTATCTACACACATTAGGGATTACAGTGCAGAGATGTTAGAAGGTTTATTGCAAAATAGCAATCTTAGATCCATTAAGATCCATTACACATCAATAGATATATTTATTTATTTATTTATTTATTTTTCAGGGTCTGTCTACTGACTCATAGTGATCCTCCTGCTTGTACCTCCCAAATGCTGGGATTACAGGTGCATGCCACCACACCCAGACTCCATTGCTGGCTCAGCGCGCCCTAGAGCGAGGCTGGCGCAGCAGGCAGGGCCAGGAACCGAACCCTAGCCCCTACAATTCCTTAAGCAAGCACTTAATCTGCTGAACTATACCACAGGCCCTTAATAGATATTTTTATTAAAGTAATTCTATATCTCAAAAAGTAGTGCAAAGAGTGACACTCACATTTTTCCACATCCTTTATGGCTGGCTTAATAGACAGATTCCTGTCTAGTTCTGCATTCTTTCTGTTGCATTAGTTCAAAGTTTTTAAAACTCCAAAGACATATACTAGGAAATATACAGCTACTTTCTCTTTGTGCAATGAAAAGAAAGACCTGTACTGACGGAGGTTTAGACAGGAAATCAGGCCTGCGTCTTGTACTCTGAACAGCTACAATGCAGACAGCATCATGCAGTATACTAACTACAGTCTAACAGCCCCTTTGAGTAATTGCGGGCATTCTTTCTGACTACACGGACACCTAACAAATGAAAGTTACTCACAGCTAGTTGTGAATGCATCGAACGCCATGTCGATGAGTTTCTTATATACTCACAATAGAATCTGTAAGTAGGTCTTGCAGTTTGAATAGAAAATCTAATCACGCATGACTTACAGCACCAGCCGTGATCATTTGGAAGGTATGGTTTCACCAAATTAGGCAGCTCATCCAGATGCTGATGTATTTCACTAGTCAGTGGGAAGCAGCTCTTTTTAAAAAAGCACAACATTTAAGTGTCTAAGTATAGTTTACCAGCTGCTTTGTTTCATGTGAAAATAGTGAAGATAAAACAAAAAGCTTTGTACTGCAGGTCCTTTTCTTGTTTCTTTGTTTGTTTTTGTCTTTTTGAGACAGGGTCTCGCTATGCAGTTGAGGCTGGCCTTGAGCTCACTTTTGTAGCCCAGGCTGGTCTCGAACTCGCACCAATCCTCCTGCCTCAGCCTCCCGAGTACTGGGATTACAGGCGCGAGCCACCACGCCCGGCTTGCAGGTCCTTTTCTTCAGCCATGATCCCTTGATACCAGGCAGATGTCCTTCATGCTTACCTTCTGTTTTGTCACCAGAATATGAAGGCATGTATCTTTAACTCAAGGACATTCTTAAGTGAGACCAGACTCCTACTGAGGAATTCTGTAATAACTAATATAGTTGGTGCCCGACCTTGATCCACATAAGATGCCAGCAATCTCACCTGCCATTGCTTTTGTTAACACAGTTAAATAATACAAGAAAAACTTTTTATGCTGACCACAGTTACCTGCCATTTGCTCCGTGTGCCCGTGGCCCAGAAGCCCAGCAGGCTGCTCTGTTATTTTTTTTTTTTTAAACTTCATTCATTTATTTGTATTATGGCCGGCTCAGGCTGCCCTGGGGGCGGGGCTGGTGCAGCATGTGGTGCCAGGGATTGAACTGCGGTCTCCCTGTGGTTACCTAAGCAGGTGCTTTAGACCGCTGAGCTATCTTGTCAGCCCACTCCAAGAGTTATTCTAATGGCTGTGATGCCACTTTTGCTGGAGAGCCTTTGACCTCTAAATTCAGCATTTACTCCCAAGTGTCTCACAAAGGAGAGCAACTACAATTTAAGTCCAGTCGCTATTCACTCACTACTAGCACCGGATTCTGACTTCAGACACGATAGGGATATGGTGTGGGAATGTTGCCATTGTGGGGAGCTGTGAGGAGAGCCCCCCTTCGGTGCTGTCACACACTGGTAGCCACTTTGGAACGGCTATCTTCTGTCCTTGGACTTCTGGACCCTCACATGATGATAGAAATGTGTGTCTTTTGTGTCACACAAAAATCAGAAGGTTGGCCAGATGGATAGCTCAGTGGATTAAAGCACCTGCTTAGGCAGGCACAGGACCCGGGTGCGATTCCCAGCGTGCAGTGCAGGCCCTGCCCTTGGGGCATGCTGAAATTGATGGAGACCGGGCGTGGTGGCACGCACCTGTAATCCCAATGCTTGGGAGGCAACAAACCGGAGGATTACTAGGCGTCTGTTTTACATAGTGAGACCCTGTACACCCTGTACTAAATACATTGTTATAAAAAGGCTCTGCATGTCCCTGAGTAGATAAGGATAATGAGGAACAAAGGCCCTTTGTCGTGGTGGGGGCTAGACCCAGGCCTGGTGGGTATTAAATGAGCACTCTTAGCTCTGTGCTCATCTCAGGTCCGAACAAATCTGAACAGGTGCAGGTTTCCTGGAAGTTCCTCCTGATCCTCACTAGCTGCAAGAGCCCCGGTAAAGGCTGCTGGATTCCTCTCGTGGGTATGAGAGGGAAAGAAGTTAGGCTGTGTGACACCTGAGAACTTAGGATCCTGCGGTTCTGTAATCCTCATGGACAGGCTGCGGCACTTATATGCCAACCACATATAAACAGACTTATCTGCATGTATCGGTAATACAAATGTTAACAGTCGCATTATGAACCTTGGCCTCGGCCATCCAAAACACTTTGCATATTGAGTTGCCCTGCAAGATACCTGTGTCCACGTCTGTATTCCAGCTTAGTAGATTGGGCCTGTAGAAGGCATAAGTGAACTTTGAAATCCTAAAGAAGTCTGCAAGGGCAGTAATGCGAGATTGCTAACCCTGTTGTCTCTCAGCGGTTCCCAAGTTGTGAGTCTGCTGAAGAATCTCTTGGAGAGAAGGGAAGTGTGTGTCGAGCTCCTACTATGGTGCTAGTGTACAGATTTCCAGGGCTGACCCTGTGGGTTCCAGTTCCTTAGGCCCTGTGGCTGCTGCAGGGCAGTGGCTCCCACCCAGCTACACACCTTTGTCACCTGGAGTCAGGGTTGGTTGTCACATGTTCTCCGCTTTGGCTCTGCCCCCAGAAGTTCTGAGCCGCAAGGCCTGCCGAGGGCTAAGGCATCCCGCAGCTTACGGGCTCTCTGCATCTCCTTTAGAAATGCGGCCAGGACAGAGAGGCAGGAGGAGCTCTTCTGCATCAGAGACTGGCCCTTGCTTTGCCAACCCAACAGCCCAGACCGGTGCTGGTGAAGTACATAGGGCTTTCGATGGTGTAAGCAGCCCATTGCAGCATGCTCATGATTAAGTTCTCCACCGCAGGCCTAAAACAATCCTTGTACCTTGTGCCTCCTGACCCATACCTGTGGGTACCCACAGGCCTCAGATTTCACAAAACAGTGTGAATGCTTTCTGTGCAGGAGGAAATCAACGACGTGGAAAAGCAGATTCTGAGTTTAAACCAGAAAAAGGAAGACCTGTTAGTGGGCTTGAAGGCAGCCATCCTGACCCTCCACCAGCATTTGAAGCAAGAACAGCAGGACACAGAAGGAGCCGGGCTGTCCCCTGTCACCTCAGAGGGTAGATCGGCTGAGCGAGATGCTCTGGAGTGGAAGGTAGGGGTGCTCTGGGGCCAGGCTGCCCCAACATTCCAGGGCACCCTAGGTGGATCGTGTATTTCACCTGAGCGGCCTGTGCCATGTATGTCTATGGCCTGTAGCAAAAAATTCTCTCTTGCTAGTGTTGCAGATTGAGCCCCTGGCCCTTCCACTGAGTGGATCCCCAGCCCTCTATCATTTTGAGATAAGGTCTTGCTAAATGTCCCAGGCTGGCCTCAAACTCCTAGTCCAGCCTTAGCCTCCCAGAGTGAGTGCTGGGATCACAGGCTGGAAGTGACTAGTGTCACGCTGATGAGCCAGTGCCGGAGTTTTTGCACTTGGAAACATTCTACCTGAGGTTATTTCCTGGCATATATAAAAATCTTAAGGGCGGGTCCGTTCTGGAGCACACCCAAAATTCTTATGGCTGAGTTACTTAAGGACCTGCTTGTGAAATTCCACGGGCAGGTGGGTGGGGTCACCCTTTGAAGTATGTGCCAGTGGAGGACTCAGCCCCACTCCTCAGTGTGTGTAGTGGGGGGCCGAGGAGGTGATAGAAGGCGCCTAGAAGTTGGCAGTGAGGATATTTGGCTGGCCGAGCCAAGAGGCACTGGTTCAGGTTCCCTGTGTGGGCAGGCGTCTTGGATAAAGTGAGTAAAAAAATTAGCCACATAAAAATGTGTGGAGGCTGGGATACTGGTGAGCTTGGCGCACGCAGACTGACGGCAGCTGTCCTACTATGCGTTGCAGCGGGACCGAAGGGGCTCCATGTCCTTCCTGCCAGCCGTCGAGGAGGAGGCCGAGGAAAGCTCCGTGCACAGCGAAGTAAGAAAAACGATTTTCTTCCTCCTTTAAGTTTGTGAGAATGCAGTCTTTCAAGAAGGCCAGAGAAAAGATCGTGAACAGATATCTAACAATTTTGTACATTGTAGGCCGGGGAGATAGCTCAGTAGAAAAAGTGCTCGCTGGCAAGTGCAAGTTCCTGAGTTCAATCCCTGGTACCAGTAAAATAATGAATTTGTACATTAATGTTGATATTTTACAAATGCTATTTTAAGAGTATGACTGAAGTCGTTCTTTTGTGTCACTAACATTAAGTGCATCAAGCCCTTCTTCGCCGTGCAAGAGAGGGGAGAAGGTGGAGCTGTGCCCTCTCGTATCCTGATTTCTGAATATTTTTTTCTGGAGCTTTGGGAGTTTGCTGCTTGGCTGGCATTCCTGTGGCAGTTGTTAGAATTTCCTTTCTCCATGTGCGAACTTGTTCTTTGTTCTTAATGTGGTCGAGGACACAGGTTGTGGCAGCGGCTGATGTAGCCGTTCTTGCGGCTGCTTTGTAAGGACCAGATGAGGCGCTCTCCTCGACCTTTCTGACGCCACTTCACCCTAACCTGCTAATGTGCCTTCTGCCAGAAGGAAGCAAACAGCAGCTTATCCTTGTATGACTCACCATAAGCAGGGTTTATGCTTCACGCTGTGGAGTTACAGCTCATCGTCACAGCCCCTGTCCTATCGCGTGTCCTTAGGGTTGGGTGAGAAGAAGTGGCGGGATAAGGGGTCCGGTGGGTTCTCAGGCTGTGCCACAACTTCATGACCCGGCTGTGCCCCTCTGTGGTAGCAAGGATTGAGGAAAGGGAGGAGTAGCAGGAGCACGGATATTTATGATGTAAATTTGCTTCTGGAATGATAGGTGTATGGAATTTATCTTTGACAATAACAAAAAAATGTCTGTAGCAAGTGCTTTTTCAATTGACAGATATATGGCTAGACAGGCTAACTGATAGGATTTCCTCTTATTTATTACATTTTCATGCTGAGGACCAAGCCTGGTACCTCACATTTGCTGGCAAGGGCTGTAGGGCTGAGCTAAATCCCTAACCCCGTAGTCACCCTTTTCTGACATGAGGGCAGTGGGTTTAAATCTCCCGTCTAAGCAGTGTCCGAGTGTGCAGCGTAGTGTCACAAGCTGTGGCTGCCCAGGGCCTCGGTCACACCTCTTCCCTCTGCCTAAGATTTTCAAGCCTCTGGCTGCTAACCCCGGGCCTTCCCTGCCCCAGCCCAGGCTAGCCCGCGTCCTGCTCTGTTTCTCCAAGTTCAGGATTTCCTAGTCCACCTGTAAGCAAGATCCCACAGTGTCTGTCCCTCTGTGCCCACTGGGTTTGTTTCACTTGCTCTGATGTCTTCCTAGCCATCACAAATGACACAAATGTCAAAAATGACAAGGTGTCCTTTTTATTCATTTGGTTTTTATTGGGACTAGGAATCGAACTCAGGACCTTGCACTTGCCTGGCAGGCACTGTGCCCCCGAGCTATATCCCTGCCTCAGATGTCCCTTTTTCACTGAAGAGTATTCTGTTCTGTGTTAGCCACATTTTCTGTGTTCAGCAGTGGCCCTGCGTTGACCCTGTACCTTAACTGAGCGGTCTCCATGCTCCTTTCTATTTGGCTGCTAATTTGCAGTTCCACAAGGGTATTCAGAGGTCCCTTTTGTCTGTGTCCTCACCAATACTTTTTTTTTTTTTTTAAATCTTTTATCTATTTATTTGATGGAAGGTCCTGCTATGCAGCTTGGACTCGTAGTGATCCTCCTGTCTTAGCCTCCGCAGCGCTGGGATTACAGATGTGCGCCATCACATACAGCATGCCTGGGGTTCCCTGGGTTGGCATGGCATGCGAGGTACTGGGGATCAAAACCAGGTCTTTTTGCCCTGGCCCGGCAGGTGCTTAGACCTCTGCGCTGCCTCCCTAGCCTCTTACCAATACGTCCATTTTTCATCTTTTGATAAAAGCATCCATACAGGTATGCGATATGAGGTACTATCTCATTGCGGCTTTATTCATCCTTTTACCTGGTAATGCTCGGGACAGAACCCCTTGCGTACGCTAGGTGAGTCCGGTACCACTGAGCTACCTCCACAACTCCTGTTGTCTTTTCTTTGATGCCTGGTGATTTTTAGGACTTTTCTTCTGGCCGTCAGACTTTTACTTTAAAGATAACATTTTAGGTTGTGTTTACCAAGGCAGATTAAATTCCCAAAGCACTATTTCATGAATCCCCTTTGTGCGGTCTTGAGTTTACTCCCTGCTTTTAATGAATATATAATTACCTACGTATGCATGTGCATGTAGCTAGGTATGTGCATTGCATATATATCTGAATTTGGGGAAACGGCTCCTGGAAACCTGATTTCATTAGCAAAGGAAATGGGTGGAATCCAGGGCAGCGGGGCCTGCGGTCAGAGGGCTCGGTGTGTGTATCTGCTGCCGGCCCCCCCCCCCCCCCCCCCCCCCCCCCCGCTGACTCAGTGACCTTTCCTAGGATGGACACGAGGGAGCCAAGCTGTCCTCAGAGTCTCGGGCTCCACCCTGGGAGCAAGACAAGGACCTGGAGGAAGAGGAGGCGGCCTCATCCTCTGCCACTGTTGTCCAAGTAAGTGAGCCCGAGGGGCACCGCGGGGCACCTGGTTGCCTGAACTTGCTGACCCTTTTCTTCTTTGGGGACATCTTTTTTTTTTTTTTTTTTTTTAATAAGCAGAACATATTTATTGAGGGAAAGAAAGCTCCTGTTTGAGAGAGGGACAGGTGGGGGGATCCTGAGTGGATGTCCCCTGGGGACATCTTTCATTCAGCACCTTAAGCCTTTAAACTACCAGTCTGTGGCTCAGCAGAGGCATCAAAGAAAGGGATCTAAGAAATTCTAGTGTGGCAGAACACTTAGGGCAGGAAATGGCTCGGGTTGAATTTTAGTTGCCGTACCAAACTCGGACTATTCCTATGTGGTGTCTGCCGTGACGCTTTGAGATACGCACTCACTGTGGGATGGGTAAATGGGGCTAAGGAACCTACGTGTTACCTCACATGGTTATGTTTGCATGGGAGGCATGTGACAACTACATGCTCAGTAGCTTTTAAATACGTTACAATGAATTATGGTCGTCCAGTTGTACCGTAGCTATCAACTAAACTAACCCTTCCTGTCAGTCTGGAATGCTGTGTGCTCCGAATGATGCCCCCCCCAGTCCCTCTCTCATGGTGCCCGGTAACCATGGTTCCACCTCCTGCTTCTTACCATTTAATTTGCACATGAATGAAAGGCCATGGGTGCTGTCTTGTCTTTCTCTGCCCAGCGTTTATTTGTTTGTGGTACCAGGGATCAAACTTAGAACCTTGCTTCACTGTGTTTTACTTAATGTCCTTCAGATTTATCCATGTTGTTGCAAATGGCAGGATTGACTTCCTTTTCAAGGCTGAATAGAGCACCGGGCGTGGTGGCACACGCCTGTAATCCCAGCCCTTGGGAGGCTGAGGCAGGAGGATTGATGTGAGTTCGAGACCAGCCTAGGGTACAAAAGCGAGCTCAAGACCAGCCTGAACTGCATAGTGACACCCTGTCACAAAAAGACCAAAAAAAAAAAAAAAAAAAGATGTCAAGGCTGAATAGTATTCTATATTTATATTTTCTTCATCAATAGACAGGCTGGTTCCATGTCTTGGGTGTTACAGATTTTTAATGCCTTTCACCTTTGCGCCTGCACAGATACCAGGGCAGCTTTTAGTCGGCTCTGCATGCTTTGCCTGCTCCTCGTGTTTCTCTCAGGTGGCTGAGTCTTAAGTAGCTCACTCAGAGTCACTGAAAGGCTTCACCACCTTCTTTCACCAAAGCGCATAAGGTGGCTGGGGGTGGGAGGGTGACCTGGAATCCTTTCATGCTTTTTCCCTCTGGTACTGAGGATCAAACCCAGAGACGCTCCACCACCGTCCTCACTCTCTTTAATTTTGAAACAGGGTCTTTCTAAGATCAAACCCCTAGGCTCAAGCTAGCCTCCTCAGTAACTGGATTACAGGCACGTGCTACCATGGCTAGCCATAATAATTTCTTTTTGTTTTCTTTAAGTAAAACACAGTAATGTATAAGAGACATTAGTGGACTGTCTTGTTGCCCCTTGCAATGTTCTAAATCTGCAGTCTTTTGAAATGGAAGGCAGACACCTCACTTTAGAAAGCCTTCTGTGCCCCTGAGCAGTGAGTGTCCAACGTACCATCGTCGCCCTGACCCACACACTGGCATCTCCACCTCCTGTCCCCTCAGCTGGGTCTCGGGCCTCTGCGCCATTAGTCGTTGGCACCATGCTCTGCCTCTACCTGCTCCTCCGGTCTCTCTGACTCTCCCAGGAGCCCCTCCCTCTGCCCAGAGTATCTAGGTTTTCCCTCCCGCCAGCTCCCTCCCTCCCCCCTCCTCCGCCTGAACAAACCCACCCTTTCAGAACCCAGCCTGCCGCCTGAGTAACTCTTCAGAAAATGCCCGGCATCCCTGGCAGCACCTCCTCCCCTCTCCCTGTAGACTTCCCACCTGTCTAAAAAGACCTGCTCCACTTCCACCTTCTCCCAGACCTCTGAGCTTGGGGAAGGAAAGTTGCTCTTTCTCTGTTCTTTTCTGTAGACCTCGGTCGTGGCTCCCCACAGTTGAGTGCACACCCTTGACACAGTTCCACAGATGCCCAGAAGCTGACCTCAGATGCGGTTTTATCACCTGCACTGGGCCTGTGTGGCACTTTGATGAACTGGCTGTCTTGATCCTGTTTTCCCTCTCAGTCGCTGTACTTCCCCTTTCCTCTACCACTTGTTAGGGTTTGTGTCTAGCTGTTCCCCCAAAGCCTCATGCAGTCGCGGGGTGCACTTCTAGACCTTGTGATTGGTTCATGATCCATGGCTGGGATTATGGCTGTGGGCATGTGGGCATTACGCCTGGCCTGGGGCAGAGAGCCTGAATGCAGCCTAAGGGAGACAGCCCTGCTCTCTGCCGCCGCCGCTGCCGCCGCCGCTGCCTCTGCGCCTCCCTTTGGCTCTTGCTGTTTTGCTGTTTGCCACTGCCATGGGCTGCTGCCTGTGCCACTTCTGCCTTGGAGGCCCCTGGGTATGGACTGAAACCTCCACTAACTGGGAGATAAATAAACCCTTCCTTAGCTTTGGGTGTCAGGCATTTGCCCCAGCAACGGGAGAAAAGTAACCGAGGCGCCCCTGAACGCTTCCCCTGGGTGCGTGCTCTCTTGGCCCCTTTTGTAGCCTCATTTCTGCCTCCAGCTACCCTCCTGCCTCTGACTTCTGAACATCGTGAGCCCTTCTGTTGCTCCTGGTCCTCCGTGCGCGCTCCGGCGTGAGGCACTGTGGGCCGTCTCTCTGCTCCCGGCCTGTGGCCTGCCTTGGCTGCCTGGATTCTGCGCCTCCCTGCCGCTTCCGCCCCAAGCCCGGCTCTCCTCTGTCTCTGAAGGCAGGCAGCTCCTAGCTGTCTGTCCTCTTCTTTCCATTTCCCTCTCTTCCCGTGGCCCAGGTGGTCACCCTGGTGCCCCTGAGTCCCTGGCCCAGCTCTCGCCTTGCCTTTTCTCCTAAATCCGCTTCCCTCTCCCACCTTCCCCCAGCCGACTTCTCTTCTCAGATGAAATCTTTTCCCCTCAGACTCATTTACTCCCCTCTCAAGCTTGCTGTTTCCCAGCATTCTCAGCACACCTGCTCCGTCTCTCAGAGGCTTGAGCCTCTGAGCCACCTCAGCGCTTGGTGTTGCTTTTCTTTGGGATGGAGTCAGAGGTCAGGTGTACCCATTTAATCTCTACGCCTCCATCCCCTCCAGCTGTCATCCTCCTAGGTGAGCAATGCTGTTTCTTCTCTGGGCTTTTGGAGTAGCTTCTCATTGGTTATATAATCCGTAGTTATTTTTTTCTTTCCTAACATCAAATTCTGATGGATTTGCCTAAAGCATGTGCTAAAGCCCAACTTAAAATCCTTCATGGATTCCTGTTAGCTACTGCAGGAAATGCAGGCTTCTTGCTGTTCAAGATTTTTCATGATCCCTTTGGATCTTCCCACTTTTCTTTTTGTACCAGGAATTGAACTTGGGACCTCGTGTCTGCCAGGCAGGTGCCACACCGCTGAACTGATGTCCCAGGCTACCTTTCCAATGTCATCTCTTTGCGTCTTTAGTTCTTGGTTTCTGAAAGCAGTTGTGTTAGTCAGATTTCTCATCATTGAGACATAGTACTTGAAGCCCGTAATTTTAAATGTAGCGTTTTGGGTTCAGCATATGGCTGAATGGAGCAGCACCTGCCTGGCAAGCATAAGGTTCTGAGTTCGACCTCTGGTACCAAAACAAACAAACAAACAAACAAACAGTGGCTCATTTTGGCTGTCAATTCCAGAGGATTCACTCCACAGCTGTCTGGTTCCAAAGCAGAAGAAGGTGGTGGTGGGAAGGCGCGGACAGAACACAGATGCCCACGCACACGTTGAGCTTAGCTGTCACAACTGTTACTGTTTCCAACAGAAAGTGGCAAAATGGAACTAGCATTTTGTTTTTAGACCTCTGATTCCCTTTTTTTTTTCCTTGGTGGTGGGGAAGAGGTGGTACAGGAGTTGAACTCAGGACCTTGCATTTGCCAGGCAAGCACTGTGCCCCTGAGCTATATGCCTGGCCCTGATTCTTTTCTTTACAGGAGGCAAGGATGAAAATCAGCACATGTGACAGCTCCCTGACACAAACTCTTGCACCTGACTCACCAGACAACAAGCAAGGCCCCGAACTCTCCCCGGGGCTCAGCCAGGCAGAAGAGGTAAGTACTGCCTGTCCCCACGGCACAGCACAGGCCGCCGCAGCCCTTACCGACGCGTTGCACGCGCTGTTTCCTGTGAACTCAGCATCATTGCATGTGCTGTTCAGCCGCAGCGCTGGAAGATTTGCTTTCAGTTATGTGCATAAGAAGCAGGCATGGCAGGGAGCAGTGTGCACCCGTGCGCTTGTCCCGCCTGTGTTGGCACTGAGCATTCCTTCCCTGCCTACCACAGTCTGACAGCGTCTCATGACGGGGAAAGTGGAGACAAATACTGGTCCATGGCCTGTTACATAAAAGGCAGTTAGATTTGTTGTCTGTTTAATCATGTGGTCGATTACTGCCTAGCAAGTGTTTACCAAAGAGCAAACCCAAATCCAGAGAACGATACTCTGGATAATAAAGGAGAGAGTAAAGAATCAATCCCAGAATGCCCTCACTCACCCTCCAAACCTGTGAGCTGCCTCCGTGGTTCCCAGGAGGGCCTTCAGAGGGCGCTGTTTCCCAAGCTGGCTTTGGTATTTAACTGGACTTGAAGTCCTGTAGTTGTAGCTCCAGAAAAGATATTGACAAGATTTTTACTGCTTTAAAAAAAAATAATTTTTTAAGAGACTTTTATTTATGTCTTCTCCCAGTGTTTTTTTTTGGCAGACCAGGGATTGAACTCAGGACCCTGCACTTGCCAGGCAGGTGCTTATTCTACTGAGCGATCTCCCCAGCCATCGCTCAATCTTATGTGTGTGGCTTTTCTACCAATCTTTTCTCTGTTCTTGGAGCAAAAGATGAGTTATCAAATTGTTCCTCTTCTCTTTACTGCTCTCCTTTCCATCTCTAACAGTAGACGCCCAGCGAGGTAGAAGGAAGTTGGAGCATGGCTCTGACTGGCTACGCAAGCTGCTGGCCTGCTCGGTGGGTTAGTTCTGCTGCCCAGAATTAGTGTTATTTTTGGCCTCTGCCGTGGTGCTTTGACTATGGTAGGCGTTCTGCCAAGTGTGTGGCAGGCTTAGGGAAGGCGATCTACCGTTGGAGTCAGGGCCCTGCCCATGTTGGCACCAGATGTTGGTAGTAAAGAATATAAAACACATTTGCTGCCCACTAAAATGGGCCGGGCACAGGACTGTGCGGCTCTTGCCTCACACCCAACGCTGCCGCCGCTTCCCTCCTCACAGATGAGGCATTGGAGCTCTGAGCTTTCTTTTTTATGTATTTGGTACAAGGCCTCACTCCACAGTTCAGACTCATACTGATCCTCCTGTTCTCAGCCTCCTCAGCACTCGGATTACAGGCATGCACCACCACACCCAAACTTGATGGCCGGCTCAGTGTGCCCAGGAGCAGGGCCGGTATGGCATGTGGTACTAGGGATCGAGCCCCAGTCCCTATGTTTGCCTGAGCAGGCACTTAGTGTGCTGAGCTATCTCGCTAGCCCACAATGGCCATTTCTATAAGCTGCCCAAGGACACACAGCTACTGAGTGGCCAAGTTAAGACCAAAGGCCAGGTCTTTCTGCCTCTGGGTTTAGAACCTAAGGTCTTGGTACATCACCAAGTTGCCACGCCTGGGTTTCAGTTGAGATCTTTCTACCTCAGCTTCCCAGAGTGCTGGGGTGACAGGCATGCACCACTAGGCCTGTCAAGGTGATTGTTAAAAAACGTCATGCAAAAACAAACAAACAAACAAAAAATAAAACAAACAAACAAACAAAAAAGTCGTGCAGATAGCTTGATGCCAGCACGGGAAACATGAGCATTTTTGTAGAAAAGAGCACATAGTTGTGAGTAAATAGATGGCCAGGTGGAAAAATATATATATCTCAGGGAGACATTGATTAAACAAGCTTCCAAATTGCTGAGCATGCGTGAGAAGGAAGGGTGCTCCGAGCCTGCAGGGTACAGTTCCACCTCCCCGTTTTGTTCACTCTGTCACTTGGTGAATCCTACATTGGAGGAAAGCTCTGAGCATAGAAGTGTGTGCGGTTCCGAGCCACCCATCAGAAGTTCGTCCTTTGGCCCAAACTGTGTCTCGTGGGGTCTTAGTGAGTTGTTAATAATGTCTTTTATAGAAGCCATTATAATTTACCATAATCATAATACAAGTATTGGGACCAATGCTTTTGTAGAGCACGGTGTACATCTTTATCCCACTAAAAGGATCAGTATGCTCTCTTCATATTCTGGACAAGGTTCAATGATACAGTTGAAGGCACATATATTCTAGTATTAAATCATCTTTGAACTCCAAATTCAATATCTAATACGTAATCACTAAAATATTTTCTTTTGATGTCCAGTGAGATTTTGCTATTCTATTGATAAGCAACTCAGTTATTTCAATGTAAAACAAATTCCTCATACTTTCTTCCAGTTGTACCTGACATATTTACTCCTTAGCTCAATATTATTTCAGTATCTAGAACAGCGGTTCTCAACCTGTGGGTCACAACCCTGGCGGGGGTCAAATGACCAAAATACAGGGGTTGCCTAAAACCATTAGAAATCATAACTGTAGCAAAATTACAGTTTTTTTAGAATTTTTTTTTTTTCTTGTTTCAGAACCTTTGTTTGTTTATTCACTCATTTTTATGGCCGGCTCAGCCCACCCCAAGGGCAGGACTGGCACAGCATGTGGTGCCGGGGATCCAGCCATGGTCCCTGAAGCTGCCCAAGCTTTCCCAAGCAGGCGCTTTAGACCACTGAGCCATCCCATCGGGCCCCGCAAAATTACAGTTTTGAAGTAGCCACCAAAATTATTTTTTGGTTTGTGGTCACCGCAACATGAGGAACTGTATTGCAGGGTCACGGCATTAGAAAGGTTGAGAACCACTGATCTAGAAAGTGAAAGTTGTTTTAGGATTTTTCTCTGAGGAATAGGGGGAACAAATGTTTCCAGGTTACTTACACAGAAGTTTATCACTTGAGTCAACCTATTTTTAGTAGAAGTGTAGAGGAAGAATAACGTGTGTGTAAAGCAAAGCCAGAAAATTTTATCAGGGAAGGTGTTAGGTTAAAATGCATGGCCTGTTTCACTCTTCCCTCCAGGATGTAAAGATCTTTCTTTGTTTTATTGTTTTGACCTCTTCTGTTTGAATAGAGCTTACAGCAAGATATGCTTTGTTTAATCATGTGTTGTACAACTTTAAATGCCAGGGGGCCGGTCCCCTGCAGTGTTCAGCACACACACACACACACACACACACACACACACACACACCCTCCCACTGGGGCCTACAGTGTACTGAACTGTGAGCCCGGTGGCTCTGCCGTGCCTGGGAATACTGTACCTGTGTATGCTCCGATCAGCTGCTTGGAAACCAGTGCCGCCCGATCACGTGACCATGGCTGCGGGTGTGGAGGTGAATTTTGCTTTTCTTTCTTCCTTCTTCTGCCTGCTTCTGCCCCTTCCACCTGGGGGGAAATGTTACAGCTCCCCAGGTGTTGGCAGGCCCCGGTCTGAAGTCTTTGGACGGCTGGCCTCTCACCGGTAGCTCACCTGTGGGTTTATCACAGGTTGCCACACCTCCGGCCAGGGCTGCAGCTCTGGCCTTTGCCGGCGAGCAGGGACCTTTGAGACCCACGGTGGAGCGAGCGGAGCTGCGGCCTGGAGACATCCTCCATGTCTGCCAGACTCAGGTGGCCGAGCTGGAGCTGTGGCTGCAGCAAGCCAGCATGGCATTCGAGCCGGAAACGTTAAACGTAGCCATGCAGCAGGTGGTGGAGCAGGAGCTGGTCGGCTGCCAGGTAAGGTGAGGCCAGGGCTGATGCCCGGCCTCCTCACCAGTCCCCTGCTTGCTGGGGCAAGGAAACTTTCTTAAAGCAGCAAGGTATCTCTTTCTCCTGTTCCCAGGCTGAGTGATGTTTATCTTGGCCTGCACTCACAGCCCCCAGGGCAGTTCCCTGAGATGCTTTAGGTGAGGCGCTCTGGGGCTCTGAATCTGGAGCCCAGACCCAGATCCAGTTCTGCTACATTAGGTTGGAAGCTGAAGAATTTAACTTCTTTATTTTCCTTGTGTGGTCTAGTAAGTCAGCTCATAGTTGGAAGGATTAAACGAGACAAGGTTTATATATAAAGCAGTTTCTAATATATAAAGCATCTGAAAGCGGCACCACGAATGCCGCTGCCTTTAGTGATAGCTGTAAGCATTGTGAAGATGTGTCCATCAGAGCCAGAGCCGGGAGTCCTGGTTCGTGAGAGCGCACATTGCAGCAGAAGTGGGCCTGCTGACCTTTTACCTGGTGCTCTCCTGACCTTGCTTGGGAGGAGCAGGGACTCTGCTTCTTTGGCTTGAGGTGCTGAGTAAAGCACCCGCCCTGGCTGGGCCTGAAGGTTAGGACCTCGGGCTCCCTCAGGGGAGGGGCTGGAATGACGACACTGTCGCAGCGTCATTGAGAGTCCCACTCGCAAGGCCTGTTGCCAGAGCCGACACCTCTGCTGTACTGACCTGTTTCTGTGCCAGTGGTACAGGTGTCCTCTGGTCCCAGAGTGCCCCGGCCTGCCCCAGTCTTGGGGAGCTCTACCTGCAGCTCTAGCCATCAGGGTAGCTGTCCTCACTGGGAGGCTGGACCTCCTCTCCTGGGCACGGACTGGCTTACAGTTTCCAGAACCACCCAGGGGACAGGCGGCCGGGCCCACTTCCTCCCCGGCAGCGCATCTGTCCGTCCCCATCGTCTTCGTCATTCCAGATGGTCAGAGTGCTCAGATCCTGACCCTGCCCTTTGGCCTGGCTGATAAAGCCCAGGGAGGGCTTTTGAAGAAGACAAGTATAGTGCAGCTCAGGCAAGACTGATCCTGCCGCATCCAGGCCAGTGTCCAGTGTCCACCTGCCACCCTGCTGTCTGTGGGCAGCACAGGTCCCACACCGGGCCCATGGTCTTCCCTGGAGTCCACCTCATCCCACGTCTACTCTTCCAGTGTCAGGATCCCAGCATTGCGCTAAGGCAGGGGAGCCCAAGTGGACTTTAGGTGGGCAGCACCTCGCCAGGGTCACAGTGAGGAAGAAAAGGTTCCCTCCAAGCAGGAGGCCTTCCCCGAGGCTGGGTGTCAGGCGGGAGTGGGCTGCAACCCCAAGGGCAGGAGGAGAGGGAACTTACACATCTGATGATGTCCCTGCCCGCCTGATAGAGAGTCCCCAGGCCTATGAGGTCCCCAGGCAGCAGCTTGGGCACTTTTTACACCTGGGGTTTGCCTTATTCCCGGCTGGCTGATGTCGGCGTGGATCGAGGTCCACACAAGCACGCTCTGAGTGGCTAAAAGTGCACTTATTTAGGCTCCATTTAAAGCCACAGACTACAAAGAAGACTTTGAGTTTACTAGGCAGCAGAACTGGCGGTTCTGCTCTGCTAGGAAGTATCAACATAGCAGCCAACACACCAGGGTCATCGCCGGTCACTCCATGACAGTGGGACAGAGTTTCATAATGAAATAATGGGAAGACTGCAAGTGGTCTATAAAGGCTGTTCTTGAATAACGGCCAATGGATAGAGCAACGCAGATGAGTCAGAAATTAGATTTGGTAATGTAATAGTTCATAAGAAATGTTTAGCCTTGACTATTAAGAGCACGTGAGGTAAAACAGCTAACCCTTTGTTACTATATTACCTTAGCAAAAATTATATCACTGACAAAATCTGGAAAAATGTATCCGATGAAGTCCAGTAACTGTCTAGTTGGCTCGGTGTCTGGCAAGAGCCATTGTCAGCACGAGAAATGTCCATCATCTTTGACTCAGTTGTGCTGTCGCCCCTCCGGAAATAATTTAAAATGAGAAAAACAATCACAGCAGCATTGGTCCCCAAACTGAAGACCTGGCAGCAGCTTAGCACCTTCCTGCCTGCTTGGGCCACCAGCAGTATGTGCGAGACGTACGGTCCTGGAGTGGCACAAGGTGCCCAGTGTGACAGTCACGCCTATGTGACCCCGCTATGAGCTCATTAAAGTGGTACCAAAAGGGAAGTTGTTCACTGAATCACTGCTGTTCACTGCTGCTGTTAAAATGAGAATCCTGCAGCATGGTGGGAGACATATAAAACAACCCAGTATGGGAAAACAGTATGCGTTTTCATACTGTTTCAAGGCCACTCTTAAACGTGTGTATAAAGAGCCTTAACAAGTCAGTAACCCAACCCCCAACAGGAGGAGACCCTGTTCCTATCCAAACCTGCTTGCTCCATGACTCTCTTCCCAATTTGGTATTGGCCTTAATCAATTTCACCTGAGCAATGATGCGTGTAACCTCATTGGCTGACCATAGTTTTGTCCCTCCTCATGCCCACTTAAGTGAGTTTCCATGGTTTCCACCTTAGACCTGCCCCACTGCATGGTTTTGCACTATAAAAAGTCCCTGGAAGAGACAGCTTCCTGGGAACACCCAGGATCCCCCTGCAGACCCCCCTCCTGGCCCTCTCTCAGACAGGAGCTTTCTTTCCCTCAATAAATATGTTCTGCTCATTTTTTAAAAAAATGTGTGTTAGCATATGGTTTAAGCTCAGAAGAATCTAGAGGATGTTAGCAGCTTCCTTGGGTGAAGAGTTAGACTTTCTTTGAGCACGCGTTTTAAGGATAGACACTTTCTCTCGGTGCCCCCCAAGAACCTGAATTGAAGTCACACCCAGAGTGTCGGTGCCTGCAGTCACAGTGCTGAAATGCCAGCATTCTCGTGTCGCCAACTGTGTGCCCAGCCATTGGCACAACCCTGCGGTGTCCTGGGCCCCAGGAGAGGGCAAACTTGACCCGTGGAGGAGGGATACAGTGACCGAGACTTAGTGGGAGACACACTTGAGCCGGCTGACTTATTTTTAGACCTCTGTATAAATTGGCCCCTTGTATCAGTGACTAAGTGTTTTATGTTCCAAGTTATTTTCTTCTGGGGTGTTCTGGTATTTGGAGGCTTACTTGGCTTGGGAAAGGGAAAAAAAAAAAAAGGAAAAGAATTTTTAAATAGCTATGTAGAATTCTTTTTTTGGTACTAGGGATTAAACTCATGACCTTGCATTTGCCAGGCAGGCACTTGTGCCACAAACCTATCTCCCTGGCCCCTTTTTTTTTTTTTTTTAAGTTCATACTTGACTAACACTCAGCTAATAAGAATTGTCGACATGTTAATCTTATGCTTAATGCTTTTTAAGCACTGAACTATGTATGTAGTTATAACTGGTTAAGTCCACACTATGTGGATTAAAGTTAGAGTACCTGGATTGGAGACATTAGCTCCTCACAGCACACAGAGGAGGGAATCCGGTTCTTAGCCCCATGTGGCCGATCACCAGGTGCAGGCCCATACAAAGCGAGGCGTCTATGTGTGAATGGGTTTCAAGTGGTGGAAACTGGATCTAAGCTCAGGTTGTGTTGTTCTAAACCGATTGCTGAATCACATATTCGAGCCGGGCCAGGGAGATAGCTCAGTGGAATAAGTGCTTGCCTGGCCAGTGCAAGGTCCTGAGTTCAATCCCTGGCACACACAAAAAAGCATCACTTCTAGAGGTTGCATATACATTGAAAAGCACAGGAATGATGTAAAAGTCTTTGTTTTTCCAAAGCCTCTTCCATCCTACCTTTCTGAGACCATTAGGTAGAGGGTGGAATCTCTTATTCGGGAAGCTGTGGGCTGGGGGTGGCCCTCCGTGGTAGAGCTGGGGGTGGCCCTCCGTGGTAGAGCGCTTGCCCTGCACACGCAGAGCTCTTTGGGTTTAGCCACTGGCATCAAATTTTTGAAGAAAATTTCTTAAAAATGACCTACCCTGTGACTGACTACATGCCGTCACCTCCTAGGCTATGCTAACAGAGATTGAGCACAAAGTTGCCTCTCTGTTAGAGACTTGCAAAGATCAAGGCCTGGGAGACGGTGGGACGACGCAACAGGAAGCGGAAGTTCTCTCCCTAAAACTCAAAACCGTGAAGTGCAATTTGGAAAAAGTCCAGATGATGCTTCAGGAGAAGTACAACGAGGACCAGGTAGACTTCAGCCGGCCCGGCACAGCCTCACCTGTTGCCTGCTCCGGCCAGCCAGAGACCAGCCGGAGAACTGCGGGTTGGCGGGTGGGCGGGCAGAGCAGGCACACTGAGGGAGGATGGCTGTCTTCCTGCTGTAAGGGTGGGGACACTGGCTTGGCTTTGCCTTTATTTTCTTTTACTGTCTGGGTTTCTTTTTTTTTTTTTTTTTTTTTTTTTTTTTTTTGCGGGGCCAGGGTTTTCTTATCTAGGCAGTTGTTGATGGTTTGATTTGGGTTGGCTTAACAAGACTGAGTGTTCTTACCACTAATGCAGGCTTGTATGAGGCTTCTTCCTAAGAGAGGGAGGTGTTTTACAGGAGTGTTATAACTCCAACTGACTAGAAAATGAAGCATTTTTAAGTAAGACTAAAATCTGACATCAGAAGAAACAAACCTACCAGGCATGGTGGCACATGCCTGTAATTGCAGCACTCGGGAGGCTGAGGCAGGAGGATCGGTGCGAGTTTGAGACCAGCCTGGGCTACAAAAGTGAGCTCAAGGTCAGCCTCAACTATATAGCGAGACCTTGTCTCAAAAAGACAAAAAAGAAGAAGAAGCAAACTTGTTGGTAGGGCAGTTTTGTTATTCATGAACAGATATTTATATATGTTATTCATGAACAGATATTTATATATGTTGATCAGAGTGTGACACAGTGACAAGTGTTTTCATGATTTTTGAAAGTTTCTTGTGTTCAGAAACACAAATACGAGTGAATGTGATGGGGCAAGCCGATAACCCTAGCACTTGGGTGGCTGAAATCAGAGTTCAAGCTAGTCTGGGCTACTTATAGCAAGATCCTGTCTCACATGAACATACATACATATATACATACATACATGCATACATAGAAATGTCCATCTTATCAGTAAAACATGTATAAGACTTGGCTCCAAACTTAGTAGGTGGTCCCTGCTTGGAGACATATTCATAGACTAACTACAAATACACAAGCTGGGGCTGGGGAGATAGCTCAGCGGTCTAAGTGCCTGCCTGGCAAACACCAGGACCCAAGTTCGATTCCTGTACCACATGCCCCGCCTGCCCCGAAATCGGGCATGGTGGCACATGCCTGTAATCCCAGCACTGAGGAGGAGGATTGCTACAAGTCCAAGCTGCACAATGAGACCCTGTATCCAATAAATTAAAAAAAAAAAAAAAACCACATAAGCCATGTGGTTTCTGTTTCACTATGTTTTCTGAGTTTGTTTGAAATATTTTTTAAACATTACATGAGGCAAATTTTTAGTGTGAAATCATAATATACTTGTTGCCCTTTTAGATTTCTTACTTCATTCTAAAGAAAAGGCAGTGATTTTTCTGGCTTTTAGTAATTCATTAGGTGAGTTAGGTTGAGAAAATAAAGTGATTGTCTCATGAAAAGTAGTGATCTCTGAAGTCAATCTAAGTATGTTACATCACAGTACATTAACATGTGCTTGCTATATAGCACATAGCAGAATCCTGGCACTTTTTATAAGAGAGGGAGATTTATCTATCTATCTATCTATCTATCTATCTATCTATCTATCTATCTATCTATCTATTTATTTATTTATTTATATTATGGCCGGCTCAGCCTGCCCTGGGGCTGGGGCTGGCACAGCATGTGGTGCCAGGGATCAAACCACAGTCCCTGTGGTTGCCTAAGCTTGCCTAAGTAGGTATTTTAGATCAGTGAGCCATCTCGCTGGCCCAGAGAGGGAGATATTTTACAGGTGTTTCCTAACTCCAGCCAGCTGTAAAGTGAAGCCTGTACCTACAACACTGCCATGCTCATTGTCTAAACTTTTCCCACTGGTAGAGTTAAGTAAGGTAGGTCTTTTTATATAGTCTGCCATGTTGAAAGTTTGTTTTGTTTTTGACAGCTTCCTAGCATTCTAAAGAAGCCTCCAGAACATCAAACAGCTCTCCAGCCACTTCACCTGTCAGAACTAGAATCGATTATAGCTGAAAAGCCACAGTTTAGCAGAGGGAAGGATGTCCCGCAGCAACAGGTAATTTTAACCACCAACAGTTGTAAGACAAAGGAAGAAAAGCTCTTCCTGCCCTTGGAGCTTCCGTGCCTGTTCCTGGAGGCGGGTGCGACCTGGGCTCAGCTGTTTCTCCCTTGCATTGGCTGCCACCAGGGACTGAGCTCTAAGGTGTGTCCTATATCAAACTAAGCCAATATCTCCAGGGTGATCTCAGTGCTGTAACTACAACACTGCCATGCCTGTTGTCTCAAACGTACTACTGTGGCTTTATTAGCTTTTTTTTTTTTTTTTTTGTGGGACTGGGGTTTGAACTTATGACCTTGCACTTGCCAGGCAGGCACTTGTGCCACAGAGCTATCTCCCCAGCCCCTACTGTGTTTTTTTTGTTGTTGTTGTTGTTTTGTTTTGTTGTTTGTTTCTCTACTGTGTTTTTATTGATGGGTTTAATCATACGTCTAATGTAGCCTAACAGCTGGCTAGTCTTTGAGTGTTTTTGTTATTGTTTTGTTTATATTTTAGGGAAAGGTCTACCGGGTGTCCTGGGTCTCACCACTAAATCGGACTCATAGTGATCCGTTTACAGCCTCCCAAGGGCTGGGATTACAGGCACATGCCACCATGTCCAGTCTTAATTGCTGTGTCAGTATGCCCCAGGGGCAGGGCTAGCACAGCAGGACGGGATCAAACTCGGCCCCTGCCCCCTGCTTGCAGGTGATTTCATCTGCAGAGCTATTTGGTCAGCCCTCTTTGAGCATTTGAGGTGGACTTTTGAGAAATAAAAGTTAAGGAATACTGCAGTATGACAAATACTGTGAAATTCGTATTATTTTGTTTAGTGAAATTCTGTATCACATGTAATTTTTCTGTTTTAATACTACTTTGTACTCTGGGCTGGGGAGATAGCTCTGTGAGTTCAATCCCCAGTACCCAGTACCAAAATAAAAGGAAAATATATTACCTTGTACTCTTTTAAAAAGTTAAGGACAAACAAGAAAGAAGAATAGTAAGTAATGGTTTAAGAGATGTTCAAAGTGAGATTATTTCAACAGAAAAAAATTTCTGGTATTAATTGGATTAACTCAGCCATTTCAATCTTCATCATAGGTTCTGGTGTTAAAGCCAATGGAACAGAAAGATTTCATCAAATTCATAGAATTTAATGCTAAGAAAACATGGCCACAGGATAAAGATACAGCACAGGAATCAGCTACAAGGTAAAATGTCGTAAAAAAAAAAAAAAAAATAGCTGAGCATTCAGTAGATTTCTGTTCGGGGGAATGAAATTTCTTTAAAAGCTATCTGTGGGTCAGGGATATAGCTCAGCAGCCTAAGTGCCTGCTTGGCAAGTACAAGGTCCTGAGTTCAAGCCCTGGTACCACACACAAAGAAAAAGCTACTGGTTTTTTTTTTTTTTTTTGTTTTGTTTTTTAAAGAATAAAAATCGCAGAAACAAAGACAGAAAAACAGTAATAAACAAGAGTACATATAGTACAGAATTTCATGCTTGCATTACATATTTTTATCATCAAATCTATTTAGAGTGGCGCATGCCTATAGTCCCAGCACTTGGGAGGCTGAGGCAGGAGGACTGGCGTGAGTTTGAGACCAGACTGGGCTACAAAAGTGAGCTCAAGGCCAGCCTGTGGCTGCCTTGAGAGACCCTGTCTCAAAAAGACAAAAAAAAAAAAAAAAAAAAAAAAAAAAAAAAAAAAAAAAAAAAAAAAAAAAAAAAAAAAAAAAAAAAAAAAAAAAAAAAAAACCTGTTTAGATTAATCAATATAGGTATGTATGACTAGTCGAACAATTAAACATTAACACTTTCAATTTAAAAAAAGGTACTTGTAAAATATAGTCTGAATGTAATTTTAAAAATTGTATGTGGCTGGTTCTTTTTATTATTTTTTCTCCCTCAGAAGTATCAGAGCATCTGATTCTGAAAATGAAGCCCCAGACTCCACGCCTGCATCACAGGAGCAGGGCGGGGACAGGTGGCAGTATCTTCATCATGAGCTGGTGGCGAGACTGCAGTTGCCTCTGCCTCAGGATGCGGAGCCCCAGGTGAGTGAGTGTGTGTCTGCACCCAGGGCAGCAGCCTGTCTGTCCGTGGCCCCAGTAGGTGCACGTTAGATCCCGACGTGCACTCGCAGTGTGTGACGTCCGTGTTCAGAAAGCACAGGCGCCAGGTAGGCTCCGCACCTGCCCGACGCCGTCTTCATCCTGGGAATCTGCATCAGGTGCCGCTCTGCTCCCACAGCACCCTGCGCTACATCCTAGCTCCTCCTGTACTACCTACCCGTTTATCAGCCTGTCTTCTTACCAGAGGGTCTAAGAAGAAAGGCTACATCTGCCTGGCCTGTGATTTTGTGTAGCAGCCGCCTTTCTCTCCATAAGGGGCAGATGAACAGAACCACCCTGTGTTCATGGCACTTGGGCTTCTGCGTTCAACCAGGACTCAGCCCACCTGGGCAGAGGCTACCGCTGAGTTCCCATTTCGCTGGGCTGGAGGGAATTTCTCTCCTACAGCAACCTTATTTGACCCATGAAAGTTGAATCAAGCTCTTCAGCATTCAGGCCTCTGAGAGAGACGAATGCCACACAGTAGTTAGTTCTTTGCCCAAGCAAGCCCATCTACTGTCTCTTTCTTTTAATTTACTTTTCCATCTGAAGAGAGACATCAACTAGGGATCATTCTTTTCTAAAATCACAGCTCTATTTCAATGCCCCCCCTTTTTTTTTTTTTTGGTGCGGGACGGGGGTTTAAACTTACGACCTTGTACTTACCAGGCAGGTACTTGTGCCATGGAGCTATCTCCCCAGTCCCCTTATTTCAATGCTTATTTGGCTTTTCAATACCACATCAACATATAAATCTATCCCTACATGAGACTTGCTTGTCTTTCTAATTATCTATGCCAGGAACCAGTGAGGAACTAGTAAATACATAGCAAGTTGGCAAATACATGCATCGGATTTGATTCTCACACCTAAATGACTCTTCAAAGTGGCCTGAAATATTTAAAGTATTTTTCTTATAAATAATGAGATAGACCAGAAGGCTTGCCAAGAAGGTAACTCAGAAAAGTGCATGCAAAGACGTGTCTTGCTACTGATGTTAGTATCTGTGTACATGGTCGCTAGATAGCTTTCCCTTTACTGTGTAGATTGCCACAAGTATAAGCACTCTGCCCAGTGTGAGCGTGTGCAACTTCAGATACCCGACGGCTGAAGAGCTGAAAATGTACACAGCCCAACTGGAAGACCTGCACCAGGAAGCTCAAGCTCTCCAGACACAGGTATAAACTGCACGTCTTATATTTTCCTCATAGCAATAACATTTTTTAAAAAGTCTTAATTGCAAGTGGACCATAATTTTATTTCCAAACCAACAGTGGGCCTCACAATGGAGTAGATCCTAAAACTGCAGCTGGAGTTTACCTTGCTGGCCGAGTCTGCTTAATTGTGTAGTGGCTGCCTAGAGTAAAGGGTTCTAAAGAGGAATCGAGAATCAGCAGGGAAGAGGGCTGTGGTGGATGGGTGCCGTCTGCAGTGGCGACCTGGGTCTAGGCAGGTAAGGAAGGAGGAGAAGGCAGGGGACAGGCCAGGTTCCACCTTGAGTAGACCTATCAGGAGATATGTGATTGGTGGGCTAAGGATCCATCAGAGAGTATAGGAGGAAGCAACCCCGGGAGGAGTGACGAGTTTCCAGCCATGGCCTTGCCTAAACTACTAGTCAGAAATTCAAGAAATAGCTCCCTGTGCTACGCTAAAACAGATCTGAGTGCTCTAATCAGTGTAGGGGTACAGAACACATCCTCTGAAGGTCTCCTTCAGAGATGTGCGCATGTATAAGGGCTGTTTGACAGTCGCAGTCAGCCTGCAAGTGACGCTTCTGCCTGCCTCACTGCCTGTCACCATCTTACCTTTTTTGCTTCAGTCCTGGATATTGCACCTGGGCCTTGCGCTTGCTAAGCAAGTGCTTTGCACCAAACTCCTCCGCCCTGCATCCAGCGCTGCCTTAAGGCGCCATGCTTCCTGTTCCTAATCGACCCCTTCAAGCTTGTCTTTGGTGACTTCTTCTCTCTGCCACACTGAATTTCTTTGACACACTTTCTCCCTGAAATGTGGAGGGCAGGAAGCAGCAGGATGAAGGATAGTGTGCTTTATGAGAGACCACATAGCCACTTGGCTGGATTGGCTAAGGAAGCTCTTCATCTAGTGGTTGAGGCCGTAATTCACTGAGTAGTCAACACACTACCCAAGGCTGAGGTTCTGAAACCTGTTTTGTTCAGAGCTAGAACTTCTAGCTTTCAGGTTGGGGAGATAGCTCGGCAGTCTAAGTTGCCTGGCAAGTGCAAGGACCTGAGCTCAGTCCCCCATAATGCATTCTATGCCAGCCACCAAGACCCCGTGTAGTGGCTCAAGCCTGTAATCCCAGCATTGGGGAGGCTGAGATAAAAACACTACGAGTCCAAGCTGCACCATGAGATCCTGTGCCAAATACATAAATTAGATAATTAATTAAAAAAAAAGACTTGTAGCTTTCCTCTGTGGCCTAGCTCCAGTTTGCCGATAGTCGGAGCACTGGCTAGCCCATGATTTAGAGCTCATTTGTCCAAAAGAACCTGTTAGTAAGACAGAACCTACCTTACATTTCAGCTGAAACCAAGAAAAATGTACTTGCAGACAGGCAAGGAATCCTAAGTGTTTTTTGTGATTCAGGACCACGTGACGGCAGAAGCACACGTCAATTTGGACAGGAAGTTATTCGACCTCTGCCTGACGCTCAGTCAGTGCCTCAGCAACGTGGAGGAGCTGCTGCAGCTGCCAGGCTTGCTGCGGGAGGACGCTCCGGGCCAGCAGGCCCACTGCGAGGTGGGCCTTCCCACCCCATGCCATCCCACTGGCTGTCCGCCCGGCCCGGCCCATGCCACATGGGAGCAATGCTTATCCTCTGTCTTCCTTACTGTCTACTTCACAGGAGCTGGCTCTTGAGCTGACAAAACTGTCCTTGGCTCTGGGTGACAAGAAAGACAATCTTCTGAAAGCTGTGACATGGCCTGGCAAGAATGCCAGTTTGCTCCTTGACTGCCTCAGTGGTCTCCACACCTGCCTGGAGCGTGCGCAGGTGAAGGCTGCCGGGAGAAGCAAGTCCCTGAGAGCCAGCCTCGACTACGCCTGCAATTATCAGGTAGGGGGTCGAGCCCAGGCTGCCTTTCTGTAGCCTGAGTTCCTCCTCCCAGCATGACCTGGAATTGCTAAGGAAGGTGATGAGACCCTTCCACCCTTGTGCCTGAAATACATTGGAAAAGGAGGCCCTTGCCAAAGCCTGTGTGTGGGTTTTTGGTACTGGGATTTGAACTCAGGACTGGCACTTACACCACTGAGCTATTTCCCCCTGTGTGTAGATTTCTTAGGATGAGCTTAATGTGAAGTTTCTTTTCCTGCTTACATCAGCCATTGAATCCAGGAGGGCTTTTATGTTAATTTCTAGGTGAGGAGAATTGCTAAAGGTTTTGATCTGTTTGTAGATTCACATGGCAGTCCTCTCAGGTGGACTGTGGAGAGAGGGACTTGGGCCAAGAGGCTGGTGGGAAGCTACTAAACTTACCTGAACAGTAAAGAAAATCTGAAAGATAAAATAGATGCAGTGAAGGGGAAGAAACTGTTCAAAAGGAAGGAACAAGCCGGGCATGGTGGCTCACGTCTTAATCCCAGCACTCGGGAGGCTGAGGCAGGAGGATTGATGCAAGTTCGGGACCAGCCTGGGCTACAAAAGTGAGCTCAAGGCCAGCCTGAACTGCATAACGAGACCCTGTCTCAAAAAGACAAAAAAAAAAAAAAAAGGAAGGAACAGCTAGGATGAGAAGGACAAAAGGAAAAAAGACAGAAAGGAGGTATAGATATAGACATGACAGCTAAAATAATTGTACCACTAATTTCTATTGGTTTATTGAAAGGAATACAGTGCTTTTTCTTTTCTTCTTCTTTTTTTTTTTTTTTTATATGCTTGTCTCAGTTACTCTTCTCTCCTTGCTGGGACAAATATCCGATACCCAGAATTAAGGAAGGAAAGGTTTACTTAGCTCACAGTTAGTGGAGGTTTCACTCCATACTCAGCTGGCTCCAAGGCAGAGTGACACATGGCATAGAGCAACTACTGTTCATGGTGGCCGCAAACAGCAAGAGTAAAGGTCTCGAGAAGCAGCAGCCAGCCAGCCTGTCTCCGCTTCTTACATTGTAATGTAGATTGCCGACCCCAGGGCCAGGGTGTAGCGCTCTCACCTGAAAGAATATATCACAAAGTCCAGAAGCAGCCCATGACGGCACGAGGCTTTTAGGGACACAGCTAGAAAAAAAGCCATAGCAGTGTTTTCATCTGGCAGTCCGAACAACTACTTTGAAGGTAGCACTGTGCAGTGTAACAACCATGGTTGACTTCCTATCGTCTCGTTTTGAAGTTCTATGTCACTTTCAATGTTTTTTGTTTTGTTTTGTTTTATTGTCTTTAAAATAAACAGAAAGGAAGGGAACTCAAACCACTTAGGAAAAGTCCAACATGAATATGATCAGACTTCTAAAATCCAAGTAAAACCAACACAGGGGAAAGAACAGGATGCAGTCTTCCAAATCCAGAATCAGTTGCTCACTTTTTGTTTTTACACACAAATGCAAGAAATGAAATAGAAACAGGGAGCAAGAAGCTGCAGATGAGAAGAGTTGGTAAGAACTAGTAATCTGGGGCTAGGGAGATAGCTCCGTGGCACAAGTGCCTGCTTGGCAAGTGCATGGTCGTGAGTTTGAACCCTGATCTCACCAAAAAAAAAAAAAAAAAAAAAAAGAAATAGTAATCCATTGCGGTATTAAGATCTCATCTAGCCGGGCGTGGTGGCTCACGCCTGTAATCTCAACACTCGGGAGGCTGAGGTAGGAGGATTGGTGTGAGTTCGAGACCATCCTGGGCTACAAAAGTGAGCTCAAGGCCAGCCTCAACTGCATAGCGAGACCCTGTCTCAAAAAGACACACACACACAAAAAAAGATCTCATCTAGACCCTACCTGAAAACCAAAAATAAAAATTACAAGTAATTAGGGAAATGTGAGCCCAGACTGGGGTGTTCGTCCTACGAAGGAGTCAGTATGAATTTTGAGAGAAATGTATTAGCTTTGCTTGGTTGATTACAGAGAGGTTCTTCTGTTAGCAGTGCCAACAGAATTAGGGGTTGAACTTGGTACCTTAGCACTAAGCCCTTCTTTTATTATTTACGTTGAGATAAGATCTCACTAAATTGGGGTCCGGCAGGATGGCTCAGTGGTCTAAAGCGCCTGCTTAGGAAAGCTTAGGCAGCTGCAGGGACCGCGGTTCGATCCCCGGCACCACATGCTGAGCCAGCCCTGCCCTCAGGGCAGGCTGAGCCGGCCATAAAAATAAATAAATAAACAAACAAAAGTTCTGAAACAAACAAAAAAAAAAGATCTTTAAAAAAAAAAAAAAGATCTCACTAAATTGCTAGCTTGCCCCTGCTGGGCTTGAACTCTTCTCCTCCTGCCTCAGCCTTCCAGAGGGCTAGGATTACAGGCATTTGCCTCCAGGTCCAGCTATATAGTAATACTTTCCAATGGCGAGAGCTTTATCTTTTGAGATACCTACTACTACTACAACATACTGGTTAAATAAGGTAGTGTCTGCATTTGCTTTAAAGTATTCTGATGGAAGAAAAGTTGGATATAGTTCAGAGAGCCAGAGAGAGCAGTGTGAAGGGACTTGTAGGAGCTCAGTGATGTGATCTGGAGATTCCTGTACTTTGTATATGTTTGAAGTTTCTTTTTTTAATTTTTTTTCTTTATTTTAATGCATTTAGGACAGGAGATGCAGGGTTTACAGCAGCGGTTCTCAACCTTTCTAATGCCGTGACCCCACAATACAGTTCCTCATGTTGTGCGGTGACCCCAAACCAAAAAATAATTTTGGTGGCTACTTCAAAACTGTAATTTTGCTACAGTTATGATTCAGAATGTAAATACCTGATAGGCACTATGTATTCTCATTGCTACAAATCAAACATAACTTAAACGGTGATTAATCACAAAAACAATAATTATGTGTTGAGAAATATTTATTACTAATTCCAATAAATGACATTTCACCATGGCATAGCATGGGTTTAAATATGTATTTTCCAATGGCTTTAGGCGACCCCTGTGTTTTGGTCGTTCGGCCCCCGCCGGGGTTGCAACTCACAGGTTGAGAACCGCTGGTCTACAAGGTTTCACTATGTAGATTCGACTCCTGTTTTCAGCCTCCCAAAGTGCTGGGATTACCGGTGCACAGCACCACGCCCTGTCTCAGTCGCCCTCTCAGCTTGCCCCACACTGGGGATCAAACCAAAGCAGGTGCTTTAGTCCGCTGAGCTATCAGTCTGTCCCTGAAATTTCTGATATCAGAAAGATTGTGAAGCTTCCATTAAATTTAAGAAAGATTGCCAATGGCTAGGTGAGATTGCTCAGTTTCCTGCCCTTATCTTTTCTACACAGAATGAAATAAAACGACTGTACGATCACCTGGTCAAGAGTAAGACGGCTCTTCAGCAGGCTTTGAATGAGGTCAGCGGCCACAGTATTGGCGACCAGCTCCAGGTAATCGGTCACGGTGACTCAGGCTGGCGTCGCAGTGGATGCCAGAGTCCTGGGCATCTGCTGTGTATCCCCCGGGGGGGTCTGAACCTCCTTCCCTTTGAGAGCAGGGGCGCAGTTGGAGTTAGCCAAATGGAAGTGATCGCTAGTGGTCTTTCATGACGTCTCAGACACAAGTGCTAAAAGAGGGAAAGACGTCGTTTTCACCATCAGCCTGGCAGGAAAGTGAGTGAGCCCAGGCCACCAAGGTGTCCCAAGAAGGTCTCCACTTGCTTGGCAGGGCGCCAGCTGCGCCAGCCTCCAGAGGTCACTGGCCTGGGGTCACAATCTTAAACACACTCCTGCTGCTGCTGCGGAGCCAGTAGGCTCCACTTACTGACCAAATCGTGACTGAGAAGCTGCATGAGCAGTGATGGTTCTGGGGGCAGGACCCACACTGTTCCTAAGGATATGAGACGGTCTGATGCATGAAAGTGAACATACTCGTGGAAGGGGGGCACCTCCCGGCACTGTGAGTAGCCTGGGAGTCCCTTAGGAGCCACCTGCTCCTAAAGCAGGGTGCTTGCTTACAAAGTGGGGCCCCCTAGGTGTTTGTGAGGCACCAGATTTTGGCTGCTGATCTAAAGAGCTGCAGAGGTGCAGGTTGGAGCACATGAGCACCTGTGTGTTTCCTGTCCTGGGACGGCATACACAGAGGGTGTTAGGCACCGAGAGCCACTCGGAGCTTCTGAGAGACAGACCAGGAGTGCTGGAGGAGAGGGAGGGGCCCCCAGGACTTTGCATTTTCCTTTCATTTCTTCTTTATCAAAAGAAAGTATTTCTCTGACTTAGGAGAGGCTGTTCTTGCTTTGTATCTTCTCTCCCCTAGAAAGCAGATGCGTGTATAGCAGAGCTGCAGAGCTGGGAGAACCGCGTGGCCAAACTGAGAGACGAGGGGCAGAGGCTGGGCTTACCTTCCACAGTCCTGCAGGAGGCACACAAGTTAGAGGTAGGGCTGGGCAGGGCCCAAGCCAGTCCAGCACCAGCACCGATACCAGCGTCATGAGCGGGCGGCTGTGCTCTTCCAAGAAGACATAGAAGGGTTCTGCCTTGGAGTTCTTTGCTTGGTTGGATAAACAGCCTGTGTGCCCCTGTCCCTTTCAGGATGTACTCGACAGCATGTGGGGCATCCTCAGAGCCAGGTACTCGGAACTCAGCAGCCCCTTCGCCTCCGAGAGCCAGCTGGACGCCTTGCTGCAGGGCCTGGGCGAGCTGGTCAGTATCGGAAAGGAGAAGCTCGTGCAGGGCCACGTACGACCAGCCAAGAGCAGAGCCGCACTGCAGGCCCAGCTGCAGAACCATAAGGTAAGGCCGAGCCGTCGGGGGCTCTCTTTCAGGGCCTACGAGCTCAAGATATTTCGGAGCTGAATGGAAACTATCCACTTCCTTCCCCTGGTGAAGCATGCACCATTCCTTCTTGTACAAACCTGTGTTCGAGCGCGGCGGCCCTAAGAGGGTGGAGGGGGTGGGGCAGACAGTTCCTCCTGTTCAGCTGAGAGAGAAGACAGACGTTCATCAGTGTGCCTTCAAAAAACTGTATAACTGAACTGGCCAAATAGCAGATTAAAGTGTGTGTAAGCAGGTGTAGGGGCTAGGGGTTCGTCCTCCGGGCCTGCTGTGCACCCCACCCCATCCCTGCCCCAGGGTATGCTGAGACAGCCATTGAGACTGCATGGTGGCACGTGCCTGAAATCCCAGCTCTTGGGAGGCTGTAAATGGCAGATCACTACGAGTTCAATCTAGTAGTGAAACCCTGAACACCCAGTAGACCCTCCCCTAAAATACAAAAAAAAAAAAAAAAAAAAAAAAAAAAAAAAAAAAAAAAAAAAAAAAAAAAAAAAAAAAAAAAAAAAAAAAAAAAACCTGTAGCTAAAGGTCAGATTCATTCCATGAGAGCATTAATAAGAGGAATTAATGTAGAACTGGCAAGGTCTCCTGGGAACCGGAGTCCTGAGGAAAACGCACTGTTCTGTAGTAGCCAACAGTAAATCCTTTCACCATCTGCTCGTTTTGTAAACTCTTCATGCTCTTTAACTAAAATACGCAGCAGCCGAAGTGCTCAGAGTAAAGTGCAAAAGGCATAGACTCCACCCTGTGAAAGCTGATAGTCTAGCACCTCTGGCAGGTAGATCTCCATGAGGAAAAGTAAAAGGCAAACACTGAGTAAGGAATAGAGCCAAGCATGGTGGCACATGCCTGTGATCCTAGCACTTAGGAGGCTGAGGCAGGAGGATGGCTGCAAGTTCGAGACCAGCCTGGGCTACCAAAGTGAGCGCAAGGCCAGCCTGAACTGCATAGCAAGACCTTGTCCCAAAAAGACTAAAAAATTAAAAAAAGGACAAACTAACATTGTCTTACTGTGCACCCAGTCCTTTGCTAGAGTCTTTGGCAAATGCTTTCAAGTATATTTGTCCTTCTGAGCGAGAAGAGGATATTCATAGAGCCAAGGGAGGGCTCTCCAGACAACCAGAGGAGGGGCTGAACTGTAGCTGCTGAGGGACTCTGTGAACAGAGCCACTTTCTTGAACATTGGAAGTACAACTAAAGTCAGGTTTAAGACCCAGAATCCCCAGGGCTAGGGAACTAGCTCAGCAGTGTGGGCACCTGCCTTGGGCAAATGCAAGGTCCTGAGTTCCATCACCTCAGGTACCATGTGCCTTGCCAGCCCGGAACTGGGTCTGGTGGCACACGCCTGTAATCCCGTCACTGGGGAGGCTGAGAAGACAGAAGGATCACTGTGAGTCCAAACTATATCAAGAAAAATTCTTTAAAAAGAGGACCAGAATCCCTGTCGGCCCCTGGTGAATTCCCTCTGCTTCGTCACCCTCTCCTGTTGAGCAGGGAGAGAGCAGGGGCTTAAGCACTGCACCCAGTGGGTATGTGGGCTTCTTAAGTTCACATAGCTGCAGATGTACTCTGTGCAAATCAGTCAGCACCTACTCCTAAAGTATTAGAGCCCAAACCAACCAAGTTAGAAAGATCTATCAGAACCGGGCATGGTGGCTCACACCTGTAATCCCAGCACTCGGGAGGCCGAGGCAGGAGGATCGGTGTGAGTTCTAGACCAGCCTGGGCTACAGAAGTGAGCTCAAGGCCAGCCTCAACTGCATAGCGAGACCCTGTCTTAAAAAAAAAAAAAAAAAAAATGGGCTCTCAGTGTTCACTGCCTGAAAGATTAATTTATGGGAAACATTCCTTAGAGATGATACTTCTTTGTAATTTGTTAAAAGCCCATCTGTTTTCAGAGACATAGAAATCCATTTCAGTTTTCCTTTTATTTTCTTAGACGTGGACTCTGCACTGCTATGACAGGTTATAAAACAGAAGCAGCTGGCCAAAAAGTTGAAGCGACTTGGTTATAACAATTTAAAAATAATATGAAAACCTTCTTACCCATTGCAGGTGTTTTTCCGGAAGCTTGTGGCTGCCATGCTGTTGATCCAGACATACTCTGCGAAGAGGTTTCCTTCTTTATTACAAAAGAGAGAGGCATTTTGGGCAGAACAAGTAGCAGAGATCAAGTCCCTGGAAGACAGGGCCCAGCAGTGTGGCACAGAGCTTCAGGGTTTGCTGCAGGTACGTGGCTTTGTGAACTCTGACTTTGGCTCAAAGCCGAGTGCCTCCAGTGTCAAAAGGAAGAGGGAGCCAGGCAGGGAGGGGATCGGGGGAGGGGAGGGGGGGGGAGGGGAGGGGAGAATTTCAAGAAAGTCTTAAGTACTATACTGTCCATGCTGGGCTCAAACTTGAAACTGTCCTGTGTCATCATCCTCCCAGAATGCAGGGATTACAGGTATGCATCCCCACACTTGGCTTCAATTGAGTAACTTTACAGAGAAGTTACAACTTGTTGTAATCCCAGCACTTGGGAGGCTGAGGCAGGAGGATCGGTGCAAGTTTGAGACCAGCCTGGGCTACAAAAGTGAGCTCAAGGCCAGCCCAAACTGCATAGCGAGACCCTGTCTCAAAAAGACAAAAACAAAAACAAACAAAAAGAGAGTGTTCTTAAGCTAAAGCGAAGCAGAGGTATGACAGCCAGGAAGGTTAGCCTAGGCCTGGTACTCACTGCCACCCTGACAGACAGGTGGCTGGGATTTCTCCTATACAGATCTGGGGCTTGTGACCATCTTTCCCTCATTTAGTTTCATCTAATTAATTAACAAGATTATTAATTCATGGCACTCTGAGGCTCTGAGTGAGATCATTCAGCTTAGCCAGTTAGTTTGAGAAACTGGACTTCAGGGGCCAGGGAGATAGCTCAGTCAAATAAGTGCTTGCCTGACAAGTGCAGGGTCCTGAGTTCAGTCCCCAGTACTGGGGAAAAAAAAAAAGAGAAAGAGAAACTGGACTTCATTCTCAGACAGTCCATGACTGAAATGGATGGTGACACTCTGGTCTCAGTTCAAAGAAAAATTAATCCTGCCTAAAGTTCCTTCTCAGTTTTGTTGCCACTCCTAACTTAGCAAGCCTTCCATGGTCACTGTTAGCACATAAAGAAAATGTGAAGAAAGGGATGAAGCGGGGCGTGGTGGCTCATGCCTGTAATCCCAGCACTCAGGAGGCTGAGGCAGGAGGATCTGTGTGAGTTCGAGACCAGCCTGGGCTACAAAAGTGAGCTCAAGGCCAGCCTGAACTGCATAGTGAGACCCTGTCTCAAAAAAGACCAAAAAGAAAGAAAGAAAGGAAGGAAGAAAGAAAGAAAGGAAGGAAGGAAAGGAAGGAAGGAAGGAAGGAAGGAAGGAAGGAAGGAAGGAAGGAAGGAAGGAAGTGCTCAACTTGGCACCTTTATGAAGGAGTCGTTTTATGTTCCCACTAGTTATTTTCTAGTTAAGGTGCTGAGTTGATATGTATAGTACTGTATCATGGTACTGAAGAAAAACATTTGGCAGGACCTGTGAAAGCTGCCAGGCGACCCACTACGTGAATAGATACCAGATAAGCACCTACCTGGCAAGCACAAGGCCCTGAGTTCAATCCCTGGTATTAAAAAAAAAAAAAAAAAGAAAAGAAAAGAAAGGAAAAATAGATACAGAATTAATTAAGTTACTGATTTTTCCAGGCATAATTTCTAGTGTCAGTAACTTAGCTGTGTGGTATACTGGGACCTGGACATGGAGGGTGGGGAGCTTCTGTGTAGATGGGGGAGTAGGACAGCCCGAGAGGAAAGGGAAGGCGGTAGCGCTCCCACTGTCCCATGGCCTTCAGAGGAGGGGCCTCCGGGAGCAGGCAGCGCGGGCTCAGGGAGCCTTGGGATGGCAGTGGTCGGGGCGCAGCCTGATGGAGGATCCTACGCAGAGGATTTTAAAAGCAAACTCTTGCCTTTCCAGTGGGAGGAGGGCTCTCTCGGGCTGCCAGGCCTCCGAGGGGTGTTTTACTGCCTTTAATTCCCTCCGCCATCACCCAGTTTGAACGTGGAAGCATAGGACATGACTGGCAACCAGACTGCTTTCAAGCCCATCCCCAGAAGGAGCAGTTTCCCTCAGACACCGAGCTCTTGCTAGCGCGAGGCACATTGCCCAGGCCTGCCTAGCGTCTGCGCTTTAGCTCAGGGAGGGCTTCGGGTTCAATTTCATTTTGCTGATTCATTGCGACTGCATGAAACTGAGGTGGAGGAGGACTAGTACTATGTCGTGTTGTTGATTCTAGAAATGGGAAGAATTTGATGAAAGCTATGCATCCCTGGAAAAGGACCTAGAAATTCTTGGCTCTACACTGCCCTCTGTGGGTCTGGTGGAGGAAACCGAGGAGAGACTCGTGGAGAGGATTGCGCTGTACCAGGTACCTGGCAACCTCATTTAGCCGTCAAAGCCGCGGTCCTTTGCGCTTTGCACTTGGTCTGGACCAAGTTGGTGGTGGATATCGAAGCTGAATGCTTTGGAGTGCAATGCAGTACGGCGTGGTGCGGGTTGAGACCTCCCGGAAGTGTGCAGCTGGAGAGGAGACGGAGGGACTCAGGAATGATCAGAGCATGTTAGCTGCGTGTATGGTTCTGCCACAGTGAGACCCATTCATCTGAATAAGCACTTGTTAAAAAGCAAAGAAAACGAAATGTTTCTCACACTACTCACTGGCAGATACATTAAGGAAGGGGACAGATTTGCATAGCCACACCTAAGGCTTCAGTTGAACGAAGACCTTGGCTCGGCCCTGGCTCCTTTTTTTTTTTTTTTAAAGAATTTTTTATTTTATTTATTTATGTTTTTCTTGTTTCATCACCTTTATTTGCTTATTCACTCATTTTTATGGCTGGCTCAGCCTGCGCCCTGAGGGCAGGGCTGGCGCAGCATGTGGTGCCAGGGATCGAACCGCCTGCCAGGGATTGAACTGTGGTCCCTGAAGCCGCCCAAGCTTTCCCAAGCAGGTGCTTTAGACCACTGAGCCATCCCGCTGGGCCCCTATTTATTTATTTATTTATTTTTTCTTGTTTCAGAACCTTTATTTGTTTATTCACTCATTTTTATGGCCAGCTCAGCCCGCCCCGAGGGCAGGGCTGGCGCAGCATGTGGTGGGATCGAACCCTGGTCCCTGCAGCCACCTGCAGGTGCTTTAGACCACTGAGCCATCCTGCCGAGCCCTCTGGCTCCTTCTTCAGGGCACTGTCATGACCTTCCTGTCTCCTGAGTTTGTTTGTTGAATCTGTGTGTGTGGGTGGGGTGTGTGTGGGGGTGTGTGTGTGTGTGTGTAATCAGGGATTGAACTCAGGCCCTTGTGCTTCCCAGGCAAGTGCTTATTCTACTGAGCTATCTCCCCAGCCCATGTCTCCCGGCTTTGGTTCCTCATTGGTGCAGGGCAGATAAGCGAGCCCGGTCTGCCCTCTTCTAGGCATGCGCTCAGCCTACCATTACCATGGTTGCAAGCCTATTGTGGCAGGAGGCGTGCAAACCACCAGGCCTCTATACATCTACTACTGAATTTCACTGCTTCACTGATATCCCCTGTGGACATAGCTTGTGGACAGGCTCTGCTACCTGCCCCCACCATTATGAAAGACTGTGAACTTTGAAACTTTTCTTACATCACTTTGGTTTTTTGTTGTTGTTATTTTTTTATTTTATTTTTATTTTTATTTATTTATTTATTTATTTTTTTTTTTGGTCTTTTTGAGACAGGGTCTCGCTATGCAGTTGAGGCTGGCCTTGAGCTCACTTTTGTAGCTCAGGCTGGTCTCGAACTCGCACCAATCCTCCTGCCTCAGCGATTACAGGCGTGCGCCACCACGCCCGGCTTAGTTGTTATTTTTTTATTTTTTATTTTTTTATTTTTTTTTTTTGTCTTTTTGAGACAGGTTCTCACTATGCAGCTCAGGCTGGCCTTGAGCTCACTTTTGTAGCCCAGGCTGGTCTCGAACTCGCACCGATCCTCCTGCCTCAGCCTCCCGAGTGCTGGGATTACAGGCGTGCGCCACCACGCCCAGCTTATTTTTTTAAACTACATTTATTTATATTATGGCCAGCTCAGCCTGCCCTGGGGGTGGGGCTGGTGCAGCATGTGGTGCTGGGGATCAAACTGCAGTCCCTACGGTTGCCTAAGCTTGCCTAAGCAGGTGCTTTAGACCACTGAGATATCTTGCTGGCCTCTCTTAAATCACTTCCAATCTTGTCATTATCCAAGTTTTTGTGTCTCCAGCATCAGTGCCATAGAAATGGCAAGACCTCAGTCTGGCTTTCAGGTAGCACTGAGAAACAAGTTTAAATTTTCTCAGCAGAAACTTACGTACTTCAGTCTTCATCTTAGGACCCCATATGTACTGTTAAAATCTAGGTTGCAGACGAGAGGGAGGGTAGTTTTCTTTTTTAAATTTTGACATAGGGGGCTGGCAAGATGGCTCAGCAGTCTAAAGCACCTGCTTAGGCAAGCTTAGGCAACTGCAGGGATTGTGGTTCAATCCCCAGCACCACATGCTCTGCCAGCCCCACTCCTAGGGCAGGCTGAGCCTGTCATAATTAAAAAGAGAGAGAGAAATTTATAAATAAATCAATTTTGAGACAGAGTCTCACTAAGTTGTATAGGCTTGCCTTGAACTTATGATCTTCCTGCCTCAGCCTCCCAGTACTCTGCCTGGCCCCTACTGTCAAGTGTAAAACTTCAAAAGCAGGCTTATTACTTGAATAGACTATATGGAAAAAAATGAAAGCAAGAAATACATGGCAGGACCCTTGGGACACATCAGCCCCTGTCAGGATCATTCCCCAGAGGCTGGAATGGCGCTTTGCATTCTCAAGATGCCCCAAAGGCCTACGATAGGTAGACCTGAGCCTCCCTAAGTGAGGGTGGATGCTGGAGGAAGGATACAGAGCGTAGCTGAGAGCGGTACTTTAAGCCGCATCGTGTTACGAGCCAGTGACATACTAACCAGCCTAATAGGAGCCTATTTCCCCAAATCTCCTAAATTATGAATATGACTCTATCGCATTTGAATCTTCTTTAAAAAAATATTTTTTTCTGAGTGCTGGGGAAATAGCTCAGTGGTCGAAGCACCTGCCTGGCAAGTAGGGAGACCCAGATTCAACCCCCAGCACCACATGCTACACCAGCCCAGCCACAGGCACAGGGAACCAGCCACAGAAACTGGGCATGGTGGCACACACCTGTAATCCTAGTGCTGGGGAGGCTGAAACAGGACGATCACTGCAAGTTAGAGCTGTGTAGTGATGCCCTATACCAAATACATAAAATAAAATAATAAATTATGTTTCTAAGACATTAAATAAATTTGCCCTACTATGAAGAAGATCCACCCCCAAAGCCCTCCTCCTGAGGTTTTTCTCTATCATTGGAGCCATGGAGGGGTTTGTGTGTGGGAACCACGTTACCACCACCACTGGTGGACACCTGTGGCTTAAGTGTGTGGCCACTGAAACTACTGTGTTCAAGTGTCTCAAGCCACCACCCCACCCAGTACAGTCTGTCTCCCATTTGTAGAAGGGAAGAACCCAAAGATAAGGTGGGTTACAAAACCTTACTATAGACGTAAGGCTTAGAAGATGAGAATTGTTTCTAAATTTGTGATAAACATTTTATTAGCTGGGTATGGTGGTGCACACCCAGTCCTCAGGAGGCAGAGGCAGGAGGATCGCCTCGAATTTGAGGCCAGCCTGGGCTATGCTATATAATAGCAATCTCGCCACAATGTCCAGCTCAATTTTTCCTTCTTTCTTTAAGAAGATTCAGGCAAGGAGGAATTACAAATGGAAGTAGTGGCGGGGAGCTAGGATTTTTTTATAATTTGTAAAGAGGTTTAAGTTTGTTAGAAAACAGCCAAAGGGCCCGGCGGGATGGCTCAGTGGTCTAAAGCGCCTGCTTGGGAAAGCTTGGGTGGCTTCAGGGACCACGGTTCGATCCCCAGCACTACATGCTGTGCCAGCTCTGCCCTGAGGGCAGGCTGAGCTGGCCATAAGAATAAATAAACAAATAAACAAAAAGTTCTGAAACAAGAGAAATAAGAGTGGTTTAAAAAAGAAAACAGCTGAAGTTCTTTTGTGTTAATAATTTATTTTTAAAGGTGAAGCAGCTGTCAGGATAAGTGGCGCTGGTCGAACCCAGCTTGGGAGGTAATTGCCGTGAGATGGAGTTCGCTTCAGGGAGTCATGTGTTTTCAGTTCTGAAGAATCTTATTCTTTTCATAAAATGGGTTAAATAACATGCTGTGTTTTAATTAATTCTTTTAAAGTTCTCTTTCTTTCTGACAAATCCATACACTACAAGACTCCAGAAATGAGAATTTCCCTTAGTGTTTTTGTGTTACAGATACTAGAAAAACATTTTCCTGTTCATCCTCTTTAAGGCTGCAGTACTCCAAGGCCCAGAGGCCAGAAAGGAGGACCCGGGTTGTGTCTGCAGCTGGGGTGGGGACCCAGGAAGGGTAGGCCTGCCACGGCTTCCTGAAGTGGGCTGCCGCGGTGGTGGCAATACCACAGGGTCAGCCACTGCCGCATGAGAATGCTCCATCTTCTGATCAGTTTTCTAGAGGCACCGGAAATCCTCATTGCTAGAGCTTATGCAACTCGTATGTGCCATGTTATGATTTTTCAAAAAGAACCGCTAGGTCAAACAAAACCTGTCTGAAAACCAAGCAGCGTAGCATAGGCCTGTAGGTCCTGCTACACGAAGGACTTCGGGAAGAGCACCCCGTGGCTTTTATACTGGCTCGTACACTCTTACAGTGACCCTTACACTGGGTCAGTGTTGAAGGCCAGGCTGGGCAGGGCTACAAGATCTTATCTCAGACAGACATTAGAGAGAGGGAAAGAGGGGGCTTGCAGGTTAGCTGAGCTGTTTAAAGGGCACGCTTGGGCAAACTCAGTCAGGCGCAGAGGACTGTGGTTCAATCCCTAGCTCCACCAGCCACCTAAGCTAGCCCTTAAGGCATCCTGAGCTAGCAAAAAAAAAATCCTGAGAGAGAGAGAGAGAGAGAGAGAGAGAGAGAGAGAGAGAGAGAGAGAGATCAAGCCTGTCTGGGTATGACCTCTAGACTGCCTTTGTTGTTTTTGCCGGACCAGGGCTTGAACTCGTGACCTTGCCCTTCCCAGGAAGGCACTTGTGCCATGGCACTATCTCCCCAGCCCCTTGTTTTTGTTTTTAAGTGTTAGATATTAGCATTTATGATCAGATCTGAATCTGCAGATGGGAGCTGAGGATGGAGCTCAGTGGTAAATGCGTGTGTGGCACCCAGCATTGGAGAAAAAAAGCCGGAAAAGAATGTTCACGACTCTGTGAAGTCTTGACTTGTGCCCATGCAGTGCGTTTTGGAGCAGGTCTATTTCATAGCTGATGACACCGCGCTGTGAAAGGTGATCGGCAGCCTGTCATGTATGTCTCTCCAGGCTTGAAAAGAAGGAAGGTTTCTGTGCTTCTTCAGCAGCCTGCAGTGTAAATTTTTAGAGCAAGTACTTGTGCCTAGATGGGCCAATTCCACTCCCTGCTGAACAACTCAGCCCCTGCCTTTTCTTAGCAAATCAAAAGGAACATAGAAGGGAAGCAGGCCCGACTGCAGCAGACCCTGCGCGAAGGCAGGCAGCTGGCGGCATCCGTGAGCTGCCCGGAGGTGGAGGGCCAGATCACGCGCTTGGAGGAGCAGGGGCTGGCCGTGGACAGGAAGACGGACCTCGAGCTCCACAGACTGCACACGCTGCTCGGCCATCTGCTCAGGTGTGTGGCGAGGGGGCTGGGGGGAGGGTGCACCTTGCTGTGAGAAAGGCCTCGGGGGAATTCTGCGGCCATCCAAGTGTCGTACGTGGACTCTGGCTTCGGTTGTGGCCTCTGTTGTGTCCTCATCAACAATCCAAAGCCTTTGCGTCCTCTTCTGGATCAAATGGGCTCCAGTATTGGTCTCTGCTACTAGTTTGGTAGACCCAGGATAACATGCAGTAGGTTTGCTAGTAACATTCATCTATATCTATGGAAACTAGCAGTCGGACTATAAAGCACCGTGTACGTTACCTTTGTACCAGGATGCTGCGGCTTAACTACCCTCTTCCTAAAGTTTTAAAATTTAAAGCAAATTAAATGATTCTAAGGAAATCACTGGAAAAAGGTCTTCTGAATGCCTCCGATGATTGGTTTTGCTCAGTTGGTGTAACCTTGAGCCACCTGAGCGTGGTAGAAGATGACCAGAACCTTCTCGCCTCAGAAGACCACCCACCTGAACTCCATGAGTCAGAAAAGGGCAGTGCCTGTCTGGGTATTTGCATCATGTAAATATGCATCATGTAAATATGTCATCCAGCCAGCAGCAGTTATATATGCTAATTCTATTTTTCTGTGCACATATTTATAGAGAACATATGGAACATAAAACATCACCATCTTTGTTCTTAGCAGTGGATTTGTAACCCTGCGGGTATAGCTGTAAGAAAAAGTAATGACCCCAGAGCTGGGTGTGGTGGCGCACGCCTGCAATCCCAGTACTTGGGAGGCTGAGGCAGGAGGATCAGTGCGAGTTTGAGACCAGCCTGGGCCACAAAAGTGAGCTCAAGGCCAGCCTGAACTGCACAGTGAGACTGTCTCAAGAAGACCAAAAAAAAAAGTAATGACCCCAGTACCTCAAGAAAAAAAAAAAAAGGAATTGAACAATACTTGGGTCCTTCAAATGCCTTTTTTCTTTACAAGCTATAATGGAGAGAGGCCGAGAAAACAAAAAAGCATTGAATTTGGGGCATGGTATATGTGATTTAATCCCTGTACGTGTAACAGTTTTCTGAATATGAAGGCTGGTCAACGCAAGAAAGTACACATCAGAGTAAGACAAAAATCTGCTAGTGGTGTGTGCCCCTGGCAGACAATTTTGATTTTCTCTCTCACTTTGCCCCTATTAGTTATAACAAGGATTCGGATGAGTTGACCAAGTGGTTGGAATCTTCTCAGCAAACTTTGAATTACTGGAAAGAGCAATCCCTCAACGTTTCTCAGGACTTGGATACAATCAGAAGCAACATAAAGAAATTTTTTGTAAGTTACAGTAGGCTCTGCTTAGGGCAGTGTGGGGCAGCAGATAGCTGCTTGAGAATCTCTGCCCCTGTCCTCAGGGATGTATCGCATGCCTGGAGCAGTGCTTGACAGGAGGCAGATGCATGTGCCCACATGTGTACATGTATATGTGAGTGTATGTGTGTGCATGCGTGTGTGTGTGTGTGTGTGTGTGTGCGCATGCACAGGCATAGATTTGTTTACTATGTCCAAGTTTGCCCTGTAGCCAGTTGTTCTGATCGTATTCCAATTTCAAAAGTGAGTCATCTCCGAAACGGTTTCCTGCAGGAATTTTCCAAGGAGGTAGACGAGAAGTCCTCCCTGAAGACCGCAGTCATGAGTATGGGGAGCCAACTGCTGCAGCTCAAAGAGACGGACACGGCCACGCTGCGAGCTGCGCTGACGCAGTTCGAGCAGAAGTGGACGCTGCTCATCACTCAGCTCCCAGACATCCAAGAAAAGCTTCACCAGGTAAGTGCTGAAGGACCCCACGTTTGATTAGCATTCACTTGTTAGCTCACAACTCTTTTAAAATTATTTTTCTGACTCAATAATTTTCATTGACACTACTTATTTTTCCCCCGGTACCACTGAATATAGGTCTTAATTACTGGACTCTCTTCCAATGAGATCTTTCTTAAGAGAGAAATTAGGCTTAATTACTTTATTTCTCGGTTTATCTATACCACTGTCTTAGTTTATATGAAGGTCTTTATCATTGTTTGGGGGTCATTTATTCTAAGCTCGAATTCTGGGTTTGTTTTTGTGGGTGACCTGCGTAATTATGTAGCGAGACCTCTTATCAAACCAGATATCATCTTTCGTGATGCCCTGATTCATTGCTGTTAACTGCAGGCAGTTAAGGGAAGCTCATTTTGTCCTTGCAGCTTCAGATGGAGAAATTGCCGTCTCGCAAAGCAATCGCAGAAATGATGAGCTGGATGAACCATGTGGAGCACCAAATGGCCAACGAGGACTCTGTGCGCGCCCCAAGTTCTGCGTCGCAAGTAAAAAGGTGGCTTCGGAAGCTTAAGGTAAGGGTGTGAGCAGAAGTCTTTCTGTTGAATAAGAAGGCACTTCTGTATTGGTCAGGGTTTTACTTAGAGGAACAGAACAGACATAAGGAATGGATCTTAACACAAAATATACAATGTATGAGGAATTCTAAGATTGGCTTACAATAGTCAGCTACAGAGTCAGATGAGGAAGCGTGCAGAGGGCGTCTGCACACCCCAGACTGAAGAGCTCAGTCCCGAGGTCTAAAACTCACTACAGTGCTCCATGCAAGTCTCTATCCCTCGGCTGATGCGTCTGCCAAGGAAGACTGAAGAGTCTGCGCCGCAAGCCAGTCAAGTCCAGGCCGAATGCAAGTTCGACCCCTTCCTCAGCCCCTTTTAATGGTCTCTTTCTGCTGAGTCACTCTGGGCCTGGCCCACTGCATTCTAGGGCCTGGCCCTCTGTTCCCACCAGCAGGAAGCCAAGTTAACACAATGTGTCAACCACTACAACCGCCACACATGTGGAGGGGAAAAGCTGACCCAAGAGGCAAGTGTTGGATGAGCCAAAAAATCTAATTCTGGAGCCAGGACATGAATTAGCTTCCACTGCACCCCAGGGAAGAGCCCAAGCTTTTCGTGAGCCCAGGCCTCTCTTCCCCACCGCCCAGCCTCAGCTGTCCCATGTCTGCGGTTCTGTACCCGCTTCTGCAGCTCTTCCTCCTACTCGTGCAGGCTGCGTACTGCTGGCACTGCCAGCCGTGAAAGCCCTGCTGGGCACCCTTGGGGGTTGGCTGGGGCCCTTCTCCCTGACAAACCCACCCTGGCTCTTCCGGCAGGATTAGCTGGGCACTCCTCGAGATGTCTGTACAATGCAGGTGCTAGTTTCTGTCACCTAGTATAATAGTCGGTTTGCTTGGCTCCCTCGCACCTTGACAAGAGTTTTTAGAGGCAGGGGCTGTTGGTCTGGAGATAAAACAGCGGTCTAAAGCAGCTGCCTAGGAAAGTTTAGGGAACTCCAGGGACCGCGGCTTGATCCCCGGAACCAGATGCTGGGCCAGCCCCAACCCCAGGGAGGGCTGAGCTGGCGTTAACACAAATAAATAAATGAGGTTCAAAAAATAAAATTAGAACTAAGGGCCATTTCTTCTCAGCCCTTTGGCTAAGATCAAGTGCAGAAGAAACAGGCCAACCTTCACCTCCCCCAAATAGCTCCATGGCTTACCTCCAACAGCTGCCAATAAATGTGCTTTGAGACTGAGGAAAAAAAGCTGATGTCCTTCTACAAATAGTATAACTGTGGCCTCCTCTGACCATTTTAAATTTCAAGTAATCATTAAATAAGACACGGGCAAGCACTTAGCCTGAGCCAGGCACTGGGCTGGCCCCTGAGAGTTCAGTGCCGGATGGTGAGCCCTACCACTGCCGTCAAACACCTGCCCGCTGACGGAGCTCACCTCTGGCACGCAGAAGGTGTGTGGCTTAATTACCTCGTATGACAGTAGCAGAAGATGTTTTCTCGTATACTGCCCCTTTCTAGTCTAGGGACGCCAGGATCTGATAACCTAGCACATAATACTTTACTCCCTTGGCCAGCCCCAGAGAAGGTACTGGAACATTCCTGGAGAGCAGCTAACGGGCAGCAGGCTTGGCAGCCCCGCATGGGCTTAGGATCACTGTAGAGCTCCACAGTGTCCAGACTGCCTGGGGAGGCTGGGACTCTTCTAGCAGAAGCACCTACACTGGCAGAGTTGCTTAATGCGCCCTGGGCTTCCTGGGAGAATCTTAACCTTTTTTTTTTTTCTGTGCTACTGTCCCCATAAGTCTCAAAGTGGCCCAGAATCCAGCATTGCTGTCAGGCAACCTCTCACAAAAACTGTCTGTCAGAATCCAGGTTCTGAAGCTCCTCAGATGACAGCAGCCGCCATGTACAAGGGTCTCAGGGGCTCTCCGCTCTGTTTGAAAGCAGCCAAGCTTCCTGGGAATGTGTCATTCACAAAAAAGAACTGCACTCCCATAAAGCAGCCTCTTGATGGGGTTCAGAGTAGGTGGAGGGTAAGGCCTCCCTGGTCCCAGGTGGGAGTGGGGCGCCCCCTAGAGTACAGCCAGGGGAAAACCATTCAAGCTTTGGGTGTTTGATTTTGCCTATTTGTGTCTTCTAGGAGTTTAGAATGGAAATGGACTACAAACAGTGGATTGTGGACTTTGTTAACCAGTCACTGCTGCAGTTGAGCACCTGTGATGTAGAAAGCAAGCGCTATGAAAGGACGGAGTTTGCGGAGCACCTAGGCGAGATGAACCGCCAATGGCACCGGGTACACGGAGCCCTGCATCGCAAGGTGGGCTGCAATCCCTGGCCCCATGGCTTGGACGTCACTGAATACCACTTCCAAAACACTAATGCAAGACGTTCGGATAGTTGATACATAGCACCTTGCGAAGTCCTGTGTTTTAGCATCTTCCATGAGTGCAAAAATAGTAATTCTTCCTTTTTTTTTTTTTTTTTTTTTTACATTTTAGTTTATTTTTTTCATAAGAAAAACAATGTGGCATTTTCAAAGCACATTATTATTACATTTCCAATAATTGGTACAATGCATATTGTTGTCCTCGTAGTAGTTATATAGAGCACAGTATGTAGAAATGATAATTTTTCTAATTGTTGGTACAAAAAATTTCTTCTCATTGAACTAAGAGAAAGTAGTTGTATACATAGTCCAGTATTCCATAACAATAGTGGATTATTGGCAGAACTGGCAATAACTGGAAGCTGTTGATTTAAGCCTTTTATAATTCATCATAATAATCTAGCTTTACATTTCATGCCTCGTGGTTAAACTTTTCTGCTGAGTGGTTAAGGGCAAGTTTAAGCAAGACCTGTATAACAAAACATGGAACTTTTGTATCTCCCAAGGTCAGTCAGATTTCCTCAGGGTTTACTTTGAAACCATGTACAGTGCTTTGTAGAATTGTTGTCGGTGTCAGCCATCTGGATGAGTCACGGCCATTGCTTGATCAGTTTGCTGTCTGTGAAAGCCTGAGAGAATGTTTTCTCTCTAGGTGACTCTCCTTAGGCACACTATACATCATCAATTCCTTTCCTCCATGATCTCATAATCCCCTTGAACAGAAAATTTGGGAAACCACTGAGTTATAGGATGTTATAGCACAGCTTCTCTTATGTCCTGAGTCCTCACTGACCTTGAAGAAAAATAGTAATTCTTATATCTCTTGAGATTTCTAAGTGAGAAATTGACTTAGGCACGTGAAGAAGAGAAATTTTATTTAAGAAGGTGTCGAGTATTATGCGAGGGTACTAAAGATGACGGAGCTTTTGACATTTTCAATGAACACATGTTCAAAAGGGGCAGTTCTCCAGCTTTGAAATGATTATGAAAAGGAAGTAGAGTGCATGTGACTTTGTGGTAGATTTTTCACTTTGTGTCCTCAGAAAAAAATGAAGAAAACATATTACTGAAATAAATATTTGTATATTTATATACTAGCATATGCATACTTATATATGTGTATATTTACATATTTGTGTACATATTTACATATTTATATGTAAATATAGTTGATCTCTGTTCTGTGTAGAGAATACATACAAGTAGACTTGTGAAATTCAGATTTAAGTACATGGATGGATCAGGGATAAGAGCAGAGGGTACCCAGAGAGCTGCAAGCTGCCATGCTGCTGATAGCATAGCAATTTAAACGTACTTTGCAGGGGCTGGGAAGGTAGCTCTGTGCCACAAGTGCCTGCCTGCAAATGCAAGTTTGAATCCTGGTCCCACAAAAAAAAAAAAAAAAAAAAAAGTGCCTTTACAAAGCACCAGCAGAGTTTAGGCCATGCCTGTCATCTTTATCTCAAGCTACAGTGCAGCCCTTAGACAGTCATTTTAAAGGAGACACGCCTTCCAAAGTGAAAGCTGTACATAAAGTATTTGACACTCTTTATACTTACAAAAATGTATAATACCTTAATCTCCCATGTGAGGGGAAGAGCTAATCAAATGATACCGTGTCCAGTCAGGCATGGTGGTGCACGCCTGTGACCCCAGAACCTGGGAGGCCGAAGCAGAAAGGCCACTGCGAGTTTGAGGCCAGTCAGGCTCCATAGCAAGTCCAAGGCCAGCGTAAATTACCTGACAAGACCCTGTCTCAAAACACACAATACTATGTCCATTTGGCAAGCCATAAGGCAGGCTTTTAAAATTACTGTCACCCTTTGTGACAATAAGGAGTGCTGACAGCATATTGAGAAACTTGACTTATTACTCTGTTGCCCAGTAAAAGTTGTGTTAGATGTGAGAAGAATCATGAGCTTAAAGACTGATTATCCTATTGAAGGACAATTTGTGATTGTGCTAATATTGGTAGCAAATGTGAAGCCACTCTACTGAAGAGAGTCCAAGGCAAGCGTTTCCCTCAGCTGCACCTGTCTCAGTAGAGGAGGTGGTGACAGTGAATTGAAGGCTAGCAACATGATTTTAGTTTTATAAACCTGATATGAAACTCCAAAGTAGCCAGCTCTCTGCAGATTAGCTTTCATTTGCAGTGTGTTTTAAAGAATTTAAATTCTATTTTCTAGCTGAATTAATCTTTAGCCCAAAATTACCAGTCTATTTTATGCAAAATATTAGAAATTTGGGGAGAAAACTATCATTTTCAAAATGACCTATCAAGCCAGGCGAGGCTGAGGCAGGAGGATCGGTGTGAGTTCGAGACCAGCCTGGGCTACAAAGTGAGGTCAAGGCCAGCCTGAACTGCACAGCAAGACCCTGTCTCAAAAAGACAAAAAAGAAAAAAAAAATTTTTTTTTGAATTTTATTTTTTTTAAACCTCATCTATTTATTTGTGTTATGGCTGGCTCAGCCTGCCCTGGGGGTGCAGCTGGTGCAGCATGTGGTGCTGGGGATTAAGCCACGGTCCCTACACTTGCCTAAACTTTCCTAGACAGGTGCTTTAGACTACTGAGCCATCTCACCAGCCCTATCCAAAAAGTTTTTAAAAGTCCTATCATGCCATTTACTTTTTTTTTTTTTTTTTTTTTTTTTTTTTTTTTTTTTTTTTTTTTTTTTTTTTTTTTTTTTTTTTTTTTTTTTTTTTTTTTTTTTTTTTTTTTTTTTTTTTTTTTTTTTTTTTTTTTTTTTTTTTTTTTTTTTTTTTTTTTTTTTTTTTTTTTTTTTTTGGCTATACCAGGTATCGAACTTGAGACTTTGTGCTTGCTAGCCAAGCACTTATGCCATTGAGCTATCTCCCCGGCCCTGCCATTTACATTTTTTGAACATTGATGTTTAATAAAAGACACGTTCTCACTATATTTTTATTCACCACTTACAGATACAACATTTAGAACAGCTTCTGGAAAGCCTCACTGAGCAGGAGAACAAAGTACAGATGTTGAACAGCTGGTTGCAGGCGCAAGAGGAGAGGCTGAATGCCTTGCAGACACCTGCTTGCGTACACTCCGTGGAGAAGCTGCTCCTGGACTGTCAGGTGAGGCGCGGGCAGGTTCCATCCCCCACAGCACAGTCTTCACAGGGCTGTGAGGTCCCCTCGCTACCTCCAGAAGAAGGCCAGATACCCCAGAGTCTGGAGACTGCACCCACAGCCCTGTGTTGCCTAGTGATTGGCTGGCATCCCGAGAGAGGCGCCCTTAGGTGGGTGTGTCACACTGAGAAGATCGCTCTGGCCCCAAGGGGCATGCATATACAAGCCCAACCGGGGTGACAGCTGCGCACCCGGGCCACTGGCATCTTGGTTCCTTACAGAAATTAGGTCATCATCGCTGTGTTTTATAGGGTTGCAAAGTACTGTTTCCTGTCAAAATGAGAAGGAGGTATTTTCCCAGTCCTTCGAGCTCTTCAGGGATATAAATACTACTTCTTCCCAAGGGTAAAATACGCACAGGAAATTCTGATTTAGGTGCCTGCCAATTTTTGTGTTATTACTTTGTGTAGCATCAGCAGTACTGAGGCTTCTAGCTGGAGAGTCATGGTCTGTCTGCCAGGTCCTGTGGCCCTTGGGACAGCCCCTTCTTGCAAGGCCTGGTCCTCCCTTAGCACTGGCCAGGGCGGCCCCACACCCCCAGCCCATCACTGAGGCTGCGGGAATGTGGTGTGCTGGGCACTGTTGGGTGGGAAAGTCTGTCAGACCCTGGTTCTGCTGAGAAGCCGACAGAATAGCCCTGGATGTAGATGTGAGCAGCACAGGAAGTGGTCATAGGACTTGGGGACACTTGTGTCCTGTCCCCAGCGCCCCTGTCTGAGCCTTCTTAGAGCCACCTGGCTGACCGTGTCCTCTCTGCAGGAAGCTGCATTCCTCAGCTCCCTGGTGACTCCTCCTCAGAGGCAGCTTTCGCCCTGTCTCTGTGCTCATAGGGGCTCCGCATCATTGGTCCCCACCAAAGCACGCCACCCCCTCAGTACAGGCCTGCCCCAGAGCCCTGACCTCTGTTCCTCTCATTTGTCTTCACCCTGCCTCACAATGATGCTTCTGACATGAACAAGGTCACAGCAGTGCCCTCTGGGAAATCCTTTCCCATCTCCACACTGCCCACAGAGTGAAGTTCAAATGTTTTAGCATGCCACCCCAGGCCCTCTGCAGCCTCACCTTACCTACAAATTGCAGACAGACTAGCCCCAAGAGCCTCTTGCTGTGCAACTTAAGCAAGTCCGCAGTTGTTGGCCTTTTGCTTTATTTTGGTGAACGTGAGCCATCCGACACACTGGGAAAGAGGAAACTCTGGTCTCCTGAACCTTTCTCCTTTGCCATTCCAGGACATTGAAAATCAACTCGCAGCTAAATCCAAAGCCTTGGATGAGTTGAGACAAAGCCCCCTGACTTTGGAGAGTGGGGCCACGCCATGCTTAGAAGATCCAGCCTCTAGAGTCAATGACTTGTTTCAGAAGAGAAGCCGTGTGGTGGAGCAGGTATAGGACTCATCTGAAGTATGCCGTTTCTTTTCACATCGTCTTCTTTTTATTTATTTATTTTTTTCTTGTTTCAGAACCTTTATTTGTTTATTCACTCATTTTTATGGCCGGCTTAGCCCGCCCCGAGGGCAGGGCTGGTGCAACATGTGGTGCCGGGGATCAATCCGCAGTCCCTGAAGCCACTCAAGCTTTCCCAAGCAGGCGCTTTAGACCACTGAGCCATCCCGCCGGGCCCCACACATCGTCTTCTTTTATGTGTTGTTGTTTTCTCTTTAACACTTGTGGAGACTGGCTCTGTACCAAAAGACGGGACAGTTGCTGGGGAAACTGTCATTGGAGAGAAACCCTTCAGATCCTAGTTCATGTGTTGAGTGCAAGGCAGAGCCACTACTCCTGTCTGCCTAAATAGGCAGGAAGCCCCCTGGGCTATTGTGTCTGCCCTGTGTCCCCAGCCCAACAAGCGGCTGGCATTGTTTCCTGAAAAAACACAGAACAGCTCTGGAGAAGCAGCTCAGATGCCCCATGTGCCCAAGGGTGCTCTGCAGTCCCATGTCATGTGGCCCTCATAAGCTAGGAGTATGGTCAGCGCAGGGACAGCTCCCGAGGCAGGGGACGCAGCTCAGTGGTCAGAGAAAGTTCTGAAGGACAGGGAATGTGGGCCCCCTGGATCTCATGAAAGGCACGTCCAGGTCATGAAGGGACGTCACCGAGAGAAAGACAGACAGACAGACAGATGGATGGACGGACGGACAGACAGGTGTCTCCAGCCATCTCAGCCTGCATGTCCCAGCACAAAGGCTGTACTATGCTGACCATCTATGCCAGGTCCACATCTCCTCCAGCGTCCTCGGCATGGGCTATTTATGGTTGTCTGCCAAAGCCCACTTTCCACCATTTGTTCTGGGAGGCTTGGCAACGAGCCAGATGTGTGAACCCCACAGGCAGTGGCTGCCTAACTTCCTCCAGACCCAGCTTGTGCTAACTTGGTTATGTTTTCTTGTTGAGTTATTAAGTGTTCCTTCTATATTATTGATCATATCTTGAGCTCATTTTCAATACGGAACTAGATGTTTACTTTCCTAGTTCATTATCAAAATGAATTAGGGACCAGCAAAGTAGCTCAGCAGTCTGAAGCGCCTGTGGAGGCAAGCTTAGGCAGGCGTGGGAGATTGTGGTTTGATCCCTGGCATCACGTGTCACACTAACCCTGCTTTCAGCATGGGCTGAGTGGGACAAAAATAATGGACTAATGGAACAATATTGGTAATTTAGTAAACCATGTTTCATACCAGGCTGTGCTTGCTTTCTTTTTTTTTTTTTCTTCCACTTTTTGAGACAGGGTCTCACTGCGCAGTTCAGGCTGGCCTTGAGCTCACTTTTGTAGCCCAGGCTGGTCTCGAACTCGCACCAATCCTCCTGCCTCAGCCTCCCGAGTGCTGGGATTACAGGTGTGCGCCACCACGCCCGGCTTGCGCTTGCTTTCTAAGAGTGCCAGGTGAAACAGGTCTCATGTTACACTGAGAACGCTTTAAGGGGGCTTGAAGGTTAGCTCCGCTGTTTAAAACTCCTGGACAAACCCAGTCAGGTGCAGGGGACTGCAGTTCAAGCCCCATCTCCACATGGTGCACTAGACCTGCCCTTAATGCAGCCTGAGCCAGCCAAAAAAAAGAATCCTAGAATGCTTTGCAGATTTTAAGAGTATTTTTCACAGACACTATTTTATTGGGGCTTTGTTAATCTCTGTTTTGTGAATAAAGAAACCAGTTTTGAAGCAGGGCCTATCGGTGTAGGTCTGTAATTCCCACACTCTGGCAACTGAGGCAGGAGGATCACAAGTTCTAGTCCAACCTGGGCAAGTTAGCAACTCAGTGAAATAAGTCTCCAAATAAAAGATTAAAAAGAGTTGGGGATGGCTCAGTATGGTGGCACACACCTGTCATCCCGGCGCCCTGGAGGCTGAGGCAGGAAGATTGCCCTGAATTCAAGGCCAACCTGAACTGCACAGTAAGACCCTGTCTGGGGAAAAAAAAAAAAAAGGAAAGAGCTGGGGGTGTGTCGGTATGGATACCCTGGGTACCACCTCCAAGTCTGGGAAGCCCCTGCAGGATTAAATAGCTCCCCAGGCCAGGAAGCTGGTAGAGAACCTAGCTAAACTGTGCTCCGCTCCCCCGACCTTGTGTTCCTGCCCTGGGCTCCAATCCCTAGGCCCAGCGCTTCTGGTACTGATGTCTCTGGCCCAATTTTCCCTTACCCTACCTTGGAACCTGGACCCTGGCCTTCTGCGAGGATTGGGTCCTCTGACTTCCATTCCGCCAATCACTACCCTCGCTTCCGCCCCCGGGCCCGCCTTCAAGGCACCCCCATCCGATATAGGGATGGCACCAAGTACATTTCCTCACGACTCCACTTGGCCTCTTCCATCCCACACAGGTCGCCCGGCTCAGAGCCTCCATGCAGTCGGCACTGGCGGCCCAGAAGAGCTGCGAGCAGCTCTACGAGGAGCTGCGTGGGACGATGATCCGGTTCAGGTACCGCGAGGAGCACAGCAAGCCCGAGGTCCCGACCCTGGAGGCCCTGGCGTGCCAGATGCAGGTCCTGCAGGTGAGTCCGGAGCTGTCGAGCGGTGCTGCCCAGCCGCACACAACAGTGGTCTTCGCCCTCCGTAGAGCAGCACAGTGTGTTCCCAGCCATGGCCAGGGAAGCGTGGACTATCCACAGAAGCCAGAGCAGACCTTCATCCTACTTCATGTTACATGTTGCGGTTTTTATGTCCCTCTGTTTTCACAGATTAAATGTGGGTTTGGCTTAAGTGTTTTGCTCTTTTTTTTTTTTTTTTTTTTTTTTTTTTTTTTTTTTTTTTTTTTTTTTTTTTT
>PVJA010001471.1:0-56505 GCA_004027025.1 Myocastor coypus | reverse complement strand
TTTTTTTTTTTCTTTTTGGCGGGACCAGGGTTTGAACTTAGGACCTTGCACTTGCTAGGCTTGTGCCACAGAGCTATCTCCCCAGCCCCATAAACTCATAATCCTACTGCATCAGCCTGCCAGAGTGCTGGGATAACAGCCATGAACCACAAGCCTGGTTTTGTTTTCAACTTACATTTCAGCTCCAAGGAAGGGAGGGAGGGGCGGTGGGAAGGAGGAAGGAAAGAAGGAAGAAAAGGAAGACCTCCTCAGTTGTTTCCTTTCTGTTCCTGCTGGTTTCTCACTGCCTTATAAAGTCCAACCGTCTGCGTGGCCTGCGTACTACGATGGCTGAGAAGCCGCTGCCAGAGCGGAAGTCGCCAGCCCATCTGAAACTGCCCTTTGCGCCCTGTTCTCTTAGAGCCTTCAAGACGAAGCTGAGGGCAGCGAGGGGAGCTGGGAGAAGCTGCGGGAGATGATCGGCAGGCTCCGGGAGCCCTGCCCCGCTGTGGCCAAGATCCTGGATGAGCAGCGCCAGCACACTCACGCCAGGTGCGCGGTGGGCTCCAGCTAGGATCATGCACGGGTCGGTCACTCGGTGCTGGGCCTCAGGAGGTCCTCAGGGCCTCCGCGGTGGCTGCTCCCACGTTGCTCTGCTCTCCCAGTCCCTGGCTGGGTGATGATGTAGAAAGGCGGGCCCAAGCCGGGCGTGGTGGCGCACGCCTGTAATCCCAGCACTCAGGAGGCTGAGGCAGGAGGATTGATGCGAGTTCGAGACCAGCCTGGGCTACAAAAGTGAGCTCAAGGCCAGCCTCAACTGCATAGCGAGACCCTGTCTCAAAAAGACAAAAAAAAAAAAAAAAAAAAGAAAGGCGGGCCCAGTGCCAGGGCTGTCTCAGGACCCCAGGGTCAGACACAGAAGCCCATGGGACACAGCCTAGCTGTGCTGTCTGCTGAACAGTCACACCTTGGAGGTGGTGTAAGGCGCTTAAAAAGCAAGTGTTACTAAGCCTCTGGGTGAGGTTGGGCTTGGAAGGAACGCACCGATTACCTGCTTTCTGGGTGTGTGTCCCTGGTTCCTTGCGGGATCTTGTGCTGGTGTGGCACAAAAGCTGGCCAAGGCGGATTTGCTCCCAGAGCGCCATTGTGGTCCTGCTGCCTGGGGTGTCTCCGCCCAGCCTTCCTCTGGGCACAGCTCCGGGGAGCCAGCGCTGAGCCCAGACTAAAGGAAGAACAGTAAGGTCTGAGCCTGCAGTGGTGGCCCCAGGTCCCCAACCCAGTGGTGGGTGTATGGCGGGCCAGGAGAGGGAGGCAGAGGGGAACACAGAAATCCACCTGAGTGTGTGAGATCGAGGCCACCATCCCAACACAGCGTGGCCTGTGGCTGCCCAGGGAACTGAGGCCACCGCTGCGCATAGGAGATTTGTGGAACAAAGCTTCAGGCACTTAAAATTAGGTTTATTTTTACTATTGAATGGGGTGACATTTTAAAATTAAGTGGAGAAGAAACAAAAGCCTCTACAGCATGTATATGAGGTGAAGCAGCTCCCTATGGACTTTTGTATAAGCAATATTTTATTTTAATAATTGCAAAATGAATTTTATTTGACATAAAAACAAGGTAAGATTTATCTAAAGACACTGCCCATCAGATACATAATTCAGCACTTTTTCCCACTTTACCAAAGGGCCATTCCTATATATTTCCTACAGATCACAAACTTTTTTTGTTTTTGCTAAATATAAGTGAAATATGGGGCCCGGCAGGATGGCTCAGTGGTCTAAAGCGCCTGCTTGGGAAAGTTTGGGCGGCTTCAGGGACCACAGTTCGATCCCTGGTACCACATGCTGCACCAGCCCTGCCCTCAGAGCGAGCTGAGCCTGCCATAAAAATGAGTGAGTAAACAAACAGAGGTTCTGAAACAAGAAAAAAAGTAAATAAATTTTAAAAATAAATAAATAAATAAATAAAAGTGAAATAGCCTAACTGGGACATCTGTAAATAGTGGTGATGCTCTTAATTTAAAAAAAAAAAACATTTAGCCGGGCGTGGTGGCGCACGCCTGTAATCCCAGCACTCGGGAGGCTGAGGCATGAGGATCAGTGCAAGTTCGAGACCAGCCTGGGCTACAAAAGTGAGCTCCAGGCCAGCCTCAACTGCACAATGAGACCCTGTCTCAAAAAGACAAAAAAAAAAAAAAAAACATTTGACGGTGTCTCCTGAAAAATTGATCTGCTGTTAACTTCCTGATAGACGGAGTGTGGAGTAAGGGTGCTACTGCTTGCATTGTGCTGACAGGTGGACCCAGGTAAACCAAGACCTTGCGGAGGAGTTACAGAAGGCCCGGAGCCTGCTCCAGCTCTGGAAGGCCTGTCACAGTGCCCACGCAGAGGCCGCGGCCAGGCTGGAGCAGCAGGAAGCCAAGTTCCAACAGCTTGCGAAAATCAACATGTCTGGGAACAACCTGGTGGAGACCCTGCCTCTGGCCATGCAGGATGCACAGGTGGACAAAGGCCCTTTGGGAGCTCCAGACCCAAGTCAGTCAGACAGGACAGGGTGTGGTGGGACAAGTGGGGTGTGCAAGGCTGGGAGGAGCAGGCGTCAGCTCAGACATCCAGTCTAGGCAGAGCTGAGTGGACTCAATCTAGCAATGATAGCTGTTGAATCTCTTGCTTCAGAAATAACCATGGGCTTGATGCTCCTCTGTTCCTGTAACTTTTCCGTGGACTTAGTGAATTTTTTTTAAGACTATATTTAGGGGCCTGGCGGGATGGCTCAGTGGTCTAAAGCGCCTGCTTGGGAAAGCTTGGGCAGCTTCAGGGACCACGGTTCCATCCCCGGCATCACATGCTGCACCAGCCCTGCCCTTGGGGCGGGCTGAGCCGGCCATAAAAATGAGTGAATAAACAAATAAAGGTTCTGAAACAGGAAAAAAATAAATAAATAAAATAAAAAATCTTAAAAAAAAAAAAAGACTATATTTAAGAACAGCAGTTTTCCTACTATGAAGAAATACCCAGACATTGAATACTTTTTAGTATTACACTTGCTGACCAGATATCCTGTGTCTTTTAGGATATGATAGGTCTAATTAAAAAGGGGTAACCAAGTTAGTTAAAGAGACAAGAGTCCAACTGATCCGTGTTATAGTCACTGTCCACATTGCTGTTTGTTGTTTAAAACAAAAGCAGGTGAGCCAGGCATGGTGGCGCATGCCTGAAATCCCAGCACTCGGGAAGCTGAGGCAGGAGAATTGGTGCGAGTTCGAGACCAGCCTGGGCTACAAGAGTGAGCTCAAGGCCAGCCTGAACTGCATAGGGAGACCCTGTCTCAAAAAGACAGTAAATAGGGCCCAGTAGGATGGCTCAGTGGTCTAAAGCGCCTGCTTAGGAAAGCTTAGGCGGCTGTAGGGACCGCGGTTCGATCCCCAGCACCACATGCTACGCTATCCCTGCCCTCAGGGCAGGCTGAGCCGGCCATAAAAATAAATAAATAAAAAGACAGTAAACAAACAAACAAACAAACAAAAGCAGATGTTTTCAGTACCAGGGATTAAACTCAGGGCCTCCACCGCAAACAACAGCCTTGCTTCTTTTTAATTTTTAGGTAGGATCTCATTAAGTTGTCCCATGTAGGCTCAAGCTGGGGGTCTTCTTGCCTCAGCCTCTCAAAGTGCTGGGGAAAGTAGATCGTTGTAAGGATCTACTGGTTAGATCCAGTAATCAGGAAATTAGGCACGTGAGCTCACCGACGTGGTCTGCTGTCACGGGGTTCAAACTCATGACCTTGCACTTGCCAGGCAGGCACTAGTGCCATGGAGCTATCTCCCCAGCTCTTCTCCACTCTGTTGAATGGTGGTCAGTTCTAGCTCAGAACCAACACATTTCAGAACAGCACCAGTGCTCCGGATCACTTAAAGATTTGTTTTTTCGCCGATTGAAAAGAAACATAATGAAAACCATATCCACAAGTTCAGGGTAGAAATTCTTCTCGATGCTGAGGGAGTAGCAGGGCATAGGGAATGCTGGTGTGAGAGAAGGAAGCCTTTGGCGACCGCCCTTTCTCCTGCAGGAGTTGCAGCTCGATGTGCAGAAGACAAAAGAAACCTTGCTCCAGAACTCCACACCGCTGGATCGGCTCCCACAGCCCGCAGAGCCCGGTGTCCCTGAGCTCCTCTCGGGGCAGCTGCATGCCCTCCAGAGAGCTGCTTATCTGGAAAAGATGCTAATCATGAAAGCAAATGAATTCGAGGTTGCTCTTCCTTTTCCATCCTGTTGGTAGTCGTGGCTGTGTGCTCGCTGCTCCAGCCCTGTGTTCTAGGAAGCGATCCTGCAGTAGGGTCAGCACCTTAGGAACCCTGCAGCGTGAAGCTGCCCTCACGTGTGTCACTGTACCTCCAGCCACATGGGTGGTGGACAGACCTTAAGCCACCACTGTGCTTTATTGAGTATGTCGTGTCAAGAAGCGCTATATTGCATACCCTGTCCAGATCTGTTATTTGGGTTGCCAGGCAGGGCAACCAAATCTTAGAAACGGCTTCTTAAAGCACGGTCAGCTATGCTCAGTTCACCTTTTTTTTTTTTTTTTTTTTTTTTGGTGGGACCAGGGTTCAAACTCATGACCTTGCACTTGCCCAGCAGGCACTTGTGCCTCGGAGCTATCTCCCCAGCCCTCTCAGTTCACTTTTAGAAAAGCTCTCAGTGGGAGATCTTAGAAGGCCACGGCAGAAAGAAAATGACTTCGGTCCCTGTACCCAGGGAACCAAGTACTCGCTGGCTCTCCTCCTCCTCCTCCGTATGTCGCTCTCAGTGCCTTGCCGTTCACCCCAGGAGGCTTGGAGACGCAGCGGGGCACCTAGAGTCTCCAAATAGACATGGCTGAATTTCTGAGCATAATGCGTTGTGGGTGGAATTCTTCCCAACCCCCAGGGCTGTTTGTTGTATGTGCTCATGAAAACCGTTGCTAAGGAGAATGTCTCTCTTTCCAGTTCACTCTTTCCCAGTTTAAGGAATTTGGAGAGCAGCTGGAATCTTTACACGCTCTTGTTGTCCGCGAGGAAGAGAATTTGGATCAACTTTACCAGCTAGAAAAACAAGAAAATCCTGATGCATTCCTGGTATTGGCAGTATTTGTTTTTACTAAGGACATAGACTCACCATAAGATTAAAAATAAGCTAATTACTGTTGCCCTGTGGAATCTGTTTGCGTTCTAATTAGCTCTTGAGTACAGTCATCTTCTTATTCATTCCTGCCCTAATCTTCTAAAGTCTAGAAAAGTTAACATTATGTCATAGTGACTTATAGATTTAACTCTAGCGAACCAGAATAATCTGGGGACCGGCTTGTTGTGTTTAATTGAATCTGATAATTGGAGAACAAGTATAATAACACATTTCCATTAAAATCATGTATTTTCCCTTTCCTATGACCTTGCCAAATTCAATGTAATTAATATAAATGAGGGAAGAATTTAAGGATCGTAAGTCTTGCGGTTCCTCTGAGGACCGAGAGCCATAACCTGGATTAGGAGGCAGCAGGTCGCTGCATCCTGCCCAAGTCCAGCTTTGCCTCCTGTTGCTCTGAAAGGTTTCATTCGAAGCCAGCTCTGTACCTCCGTGTACCCGTCCTTGTGTTTTCTGGCTTCAAGGGCAAAGTGAAATCGTTGCCCCTAAGGCTGCATGGCCCACACAAAAGCCTAAGATACTTAGACCTGTTTACAGACCCTGACTAGACTCTTGAGAGCAGGGTTCTGTAGTGATAAAGCCAGGGTTGCCAAAGAAAGATACTTGTTTAATGTATCATTGACCTCCAGGCTGCCCCTGGAATATCTTCTAAAAAATAAGTTTGGTGTTTTCTATTTCTTGTGATTTCACATTCTACCAGGATAGGGCTAGGATCTTTGCTTATCGTTTAAATGCCATGCTTTACTAGAGTTATATTAACCACGTCTTCATTCCGTCTATAAACACACCCTATGACCTGTAGGAGGTCGAGTTGTTGGCAAGCTCTCTAGGACCTAAAGGTCTAATTTTGGTCTGGTTTGCAAGCCGCTGTTGAATCTTATAGCGTCTGTTTCCCTCCCTACTTCCTGAGCTGCGTAGGTGCCGCTGGCTGGGTAGGCTGGCCCCCTTGGTCAGGTTCAGCATCAAGAGGCAAGTTCAGTTCTGGCTGCATCTGCAGCAGCGGTCAAGTCATTCACCTGTTTGGGCCCTATCTCCCCTCATCCTTGAGCTGAAGGAGCCATGTCATCATCCAGGCATCGTATCGGCGCCCAAACATCTGGACTCTTATTGTTTCATAGAATCATGTGCTGGCGCTGACAGCCCAGGCTCCTGGCATTGAACGTCTGAATGAGGTCAGCCTCAGGCTCCCACTCAGTGACATGGCCGTGAAGACCCTCCAGCAGGTGAACCGGCGGTGGGTCCAGGCCACGGCTATGGCGCTGGACCGCTGCAGGTGGGCACACCCCTCCCCGCCGTTGATTCCCCAAGGCCAAACAAGCCGCCCAAGCTCCATGGTGTCCTTATCCCATGTCTCAGTTTTGTCTGTCTTAAAACCTTCACAGTGAGCTCCAGGGAATCGGACTCCAAGAAAAGTTTCTTCCTTACTGTGAAAAATGGGTCCACCTCTTGGAGAGGACAGAAGAGGCGCTCGGAGGAAAGGTCGCCCACAGCCTTGCAGCTCTCCAGGAGCAGCAGAAAACATATGAGGTAAACCTGTGCCCAGTGCCATCCTGGAGCCACTCACCCGGGGCTGGAGTGAGGGAGTGACAAACTGAAATAAAATATAAGGAGCCCCTGTCTGTCTCTCACTGCGGCATGGGTCTCCGAGTGATACAGGGACCAGTGGGTCATTTTCTTAAGTGTTTGCACACACCGTAAGCTGAAACATTGTGTTCAGCTCTGTTTGTCAATGCCATTACTCCTGGGTTTTCTGCAGTACACGGAAGCTTCTAGCACAGTGCTGCCTCTGCACGATGCAAATGTTAGACCACGCTGCCGAGAGCCTAGCGAACTACCTCCACGCACAGTGGCACTCTCACTGATTAAGTCTCTGTCATCTGTCTCAGGCCCAATGCTAAGGGCAGCCTTACGCGTTTTGCAATGGAGCATCGGTGTCTGTGTTACTCCCAGTGGCAGTGCATGGCAGTGCCTGCCTGTCATCCCAGCACTCTAGGAGGCTGAGGCAGAGGGACTCCAAGTTCTAGCCCAGCCAGAGCAACGTAACAAATCAGCAAGATCTGCTTTTAATCAGTTCATGTAATTTTTTTTAATATAACTGATTTTTTAAAGAATTTTTTATTTTATTTTATTTTTTTCTTATTTCAGAACTTTTGTTTGTTTATTTATTTCTTTCTATGGCCGGCTCAACCTGCCCTGAGGGCAGCTCTGGCACAGCATGTGGTGCCGGGGATCCAACCGCGGTCCCTGCAGCTGCCTAAGCTTTCCTAAGCAGGCGCTTTAGACCACTGAGCCATCCTGCTGGGCCCTAGTATAACTGATTTAAATCACTAAATTAAGACCATCTGATGAAGGGCCAGCCAGATAGCTCAGCCAACTAAGGCGCCCACTTAGGCAGATGCAGGGACTTTGGTTCGATCCTGTGCATGCTGTGCCTGCCCGCCCCTGGGGCGTGCTGAGACAGCAGTTGAGACTGGGCGTGGTGGTGCACACCTCTAATCCTAGCTCTTGGGAGGGCAAAAAAAAAACCCAGGATCTCTATGAGTCCAATATGTAGTGAGACCCTGTAGACCCTATACTAAATATGTTAAAAAGAGATATCCTGGGCACTTAGTCATAGTTCTTAGGAGATCTGCTATGGTGATAGGTTGTACCTTTTCTTCTGCAGCATGTATTAATAATTTTAAAAAATCATGTCTGTCTCCTCGGAGAGCTTAGATTTGATTGAGAGATAGAAGCTCAGATTCAGGCTTCAATTCTGCTGAGAATTCATGTTGTAACTAACACAGATGCTGGAGGCTGAAGTGTCCATGCACCGCACGATTGCTGACTCCTACGTCACCCAGTCTTTACGGCTCCTGGACGCAGTCGAAGGAGGGAAGAGGTGAGTCGCTGGGGAATCGCGACATGAACGCAGTCTGCACGGCAGACTCTCGGGTCATAGTGCTTAACGTGTATTTATGAGGGCCAGTGAGGTCCATCAGTAAATGTATGCAGCACTGCTAATCCAATCAAGAGAATTCACCTTTTCCTCTCCTTAGCCTCCCGTAGGGCTCCATAAAATGTATAATAGTACATTGGGAGCAGTGGTCACCCCACTGAGCCGAAGAACAGTACCACTTAGTGCTGTTAGCTGGCTGGCTGTGCAGGAAGAAACACGTGCGCGCACACACACACACACACACACACACACACACACACACACACACACCCGCCCTGCAGCACGTTAGCAATTGGCTTGCCTTGCCGGTTCTCCAGCTGTACGTTGGGACCACAGTTCACCGTGTGGCCATAAATACATTGGTGGACCTTGTCCCCACGTTGTGTCTCTACACAGTGTAGTAGAGCCTGTAGGGCCGAAGCTTCGGAAAATACCAGAGTGACTCTTCTTCAGTAGTGTTTTCCTCTTCCTCCCTGCCCACACAGTGCCTTGTTATTTAAAAATCGGGGGTATTTTGCAGGTGGGGGGGTATTTATTTCTGCTGACAAAATGCAGTGCCCCCCCTGCAAGTGCCCCTGATGTTGAAGAGAGCTCAGATTTTAAGAAGTTGCTTGTGGGGTCCATGTACATTGTACATGCTAATAGCATATTTGGGCCTGTATTCCTGGCTGATAATTGCCTTTATGCACATTCATGCCAGGAGTCTCTAACCATCTGTTTTTCTAGACCAGAATTTGTCTCAGAATTCTCGAAGCTGGTGGACCGGTGGCAGAGCATGGCCCGGGGCATTCGGCAGAGGAAGCATGAGGTCGCCGGGCTGATGCGGCAGCAGCGGTCCTTCTCCAGCTCCTCTGAGGACCTGCTCCGCTTCCTCAGGGACACCGGCCTCCTGTTGTCTGCGGTGAAGGGCCAGGACCACTATGGCCTCCTCCAGACCAGAGCTCTGATCCTCGAGCTGAAGGTAAGGCTGCCCACAGTGGCGGGTGGGGCCGCAGTGGCCGGGGCTCATGTTCTCGGGGGTGTTAAGATCCAGCGTGCCCAGTGTAGTGGGAGGGTGTGCACCCCAGCCTGGCCCCTCACCTATGAGCTCAGACACACAGAGAACAGGCTCTGTGGTGAGGAGGAGGTACATGGGAGGCGTCTGGGGTGGAGACCTAGGTGGAGGTGGAATGCTCCACTGGGTGCTAGGACCACTTTCCACCTCAGAGAAGCAGCTGAACCCAACAGCGCTGCCTGGCAAGCCAGGCCATGCACATCCACTTAGCTGGGTGCCAGGTCTTTGTTAGGTGCCGACCCTGGTGGGCGCTGCTCCAACCACTGGGCACGCCGTGTGGACTAAGAGAAAAGCCTGCTGTCAGGGCAGCCAGGCAGAGAAACAGGAAGGGAGCAGATTGTGATCAGACTGATGGGTAGAACTCCAACAGGGCCCATGGCTGCTTTTCTTTAGGTCCGTGGAGGGGAACCTGTGGCGTGCGTGCTGCCGTGGACACAGAGCCCTCTCTGTCGGCGCATGAGCCACGTGGCCTCGGGTGGCCACTCATCAGATAGTTAGGTTTTATTGTATTCTTGGGACTTTTTCTTTTTTTCTTTTTTTTTGAGACAGGGTCTCGCTATGCAGTTGAGGCTGGCCTTAAGCTCACTTTTGTAGCCCAGACTGGTCTCGGACTCATACTGATCCTCCTGCCTCAGACTCCCGAGTGCTGGGATTACAGGCGTGAGCCACCATGCCCGGCTTCTTGGGACTTTTGGTTTAAAAAAAAAGGGGGGGGGGATTTGGGGCTGTGGGTTGGGCCCTCGGTCTCTGTAAGGTTTGCCATCACTGCCTTTGGTAATCTTGGCCATTGTGGCACTTAAATTGGGTCTGTGTGATCAGGAGCCAGCCAGGGAGAGACCTGAGGAAAGAGGCTTTCAGGCGGGGAGCGAGGCTTACCTGAGGTCCCTGTCTTGGGCACGTCATGTGGCTGAGACGCATACCTGACACCTGCGCCATGGAGGGGCAGAGGTTTATTCTGCTCAGGGACTCAGTCCGTGATCAGCAGAGTCTGAGGCAGCAGAGCACAGGAAAAGGCTCCCAGGCCGCCACCACCACAGAGAGCAGCGAGAGGACGGAGGAGCCGAGCCGGGAATGCGCCCTTGGGCTTGGCGCCCTGACACTGGCTAAATGCTCCCATGAGGGAATCAGCTTTTGAGGATGGCATCCCCAGGGTCCAGTCACCTTCTGAATGCATGGAGGCTTTGGGGGACATTCTAGATCTGAACAGATGACCTTTGCACTTTAGATCTAAAATGTAACACCAAACCCAGCTGTATGTTCTTTTTTTTTTTTTTTTTTTTTTTTTTTTTTGAGACAGGGTCTCGCTATGCAGTTCAGGCTGGCCTTGAGCACACTTTTGTAGCCCAGGCTGGTCTCAAACTTGCACCGGTCCTCCTGCCTCAGCCTCCCAAATGCTGGGACTACAGGCGTGCGCCACCACGCCCAGCTCTGTATGTTCTCTTTCTGAACTAGTTCTCTCATCTTTTATATTTATGTAGCATTCTGTGCACATCCTACACTCCTGGGTTACCATGGTGATAGCCAGTATAAATGGTCCTCCTTTCAAATCTCATATGCTAATTGTTTTTTAATACTCTTAGATCTTGTAAGCTTGTATGCTACAGAGCATATTTTTTTGATTTCCCTGAACATGCAGTCATTGCACCAAAAATTTGATCCCATAGGAATCATTGGGAATGATTTAAGAGCATCCATTTTGGTAATGTGCCGCACTTGAGGTGAACGCTGGGTGTCGGTATGAGTGAGAGCACGTGTATACGTTATGATCAGACTTGATAAGTTACATCCGAGAGATGCTTAGGAGAGGCCCCGAGGGAAGCAGTATGCACACACAGTCACATCTCTATCACGTCCGAGGCTGAAGTCACTTCATTTTTTCTTTTCAGAATAAAGAAATCCATTTTCAGAGACGACAAACGACCTATGCAATGGCTTTGGAAGCCGGGGAGAACTTGCTAGACTCACTTGGCCCAGAAACCAAAGAAACGGTTGACCAGAGAATCAGTCAGCTTCGGGACACCTGGGAGGACACAACGCTCCAGCTAGGAGAGATAATTAAACAGCTCCAGAACACTGTAGAGGTGAACCGCCACTCCGTGTTCCTTTTTTGTTTACTCAGAACTTAAGTCCTACTAATCCATGAGTCATGCCCGTTACTTAATAAAATAATAACATAGCATTGAAAAAACTATGGTAAGTTCAAGGCCAAGTCCTGTCTGGACAACCTAGTAACTTAGTGAGAACCTGTATCAAAACATAAAAAAAAAAAAAAAAAAAAACCTGGGAACATAGCTCAGTGCAAAGGCTCTCATTTCAATCCCCAGTCCCTCCCTACCCACCCAAAGAGAGAGAGAGAAATGATTACTTTTATGTGGCTTGCTCACGTTCTGAGGAAGACGGACACATGAAGCGGACAGCCCACATCTGCTGCGTGCTGGCGTGAGAGCAAGCATGCTGACATAGCGCTTTTTGCTCTCTCCAGCAGAGGAGACAGCAGGATAAGTCAGTTTCCCAGATAATCTGTGACTGTGCATGTAGGACTCAAAATGTTTAGAGTCATCAGGAGGAAAAAAATAATCATTCTGCCACAAGAACCAAGCTGTTGAACCTATGACCTGACCCTGTGATGCTTTTTTGGAGTTCTGGGGTGCTTTTACAGTTTTCTTTCTCTCTCTTAATGTTAAGCAGGCCACCTCCACTTCTTGTTTCTTTGAGCTGATGTACTACTGGGGAGCCCTTCCTTCTGGATATGTTGTGTGCTATACCCAGGGCAGAGACCCAGGCTCTCTCTGCTTTTCCAAATGAAGATAAAGAGATGCCAAGTTAGGGCCTGGGCATCTCTTCTGTGAATAAGCTGTCCGAATTTTATGTGGTAGATCCACTGTGTGAAATTTAGCAACCAACAAGCGCCGCTTGAGCGTCTGCCTTGTTTGCACGGTAAACCAGTCCATGGGGGGAAAGGTCTTGGTGGGAGAGAGCAGGACCCCGTGTGCTTCTGCCTCGGCTTTCTTAGTTGAGTGCCACATAGTTGATATTACTAGACAGGTGGCCTTGCCTTCAGTGGGGTGTTACCCTAGGTGTGGACCACCCTGTTTAGTTATCAAAAGGGCTGAGGACTAGAATGTTTTGTTCTGTGTCCTTTTGCTTTTATTTATTTTTTTTTTCCTTGTTTCAGAACTTTTGTTTGTTTGTTTATTTATTTTTAGGGCTGGCTCAGCCTGCTCTGGGGGTGGGGCTGGCTCAGCATTTGGTGCCAGGGATCGAACCACGGTCCCTGCAGTTGCCTAAGCTTGCCTAAGCAGGTGCTTTAGACCACTGAGCCATCTCGCCAGCCTGCCCTTCTGCTTTTAGTGACCCTAGAAAACAAGCCATCTTTCCAGATCAGGTACAAGCATCCTGAACTTGAAAGTGCAGGTGCCTGTTCGCTCTGTAATGTACAATGAGAGAAGTGCTTGACTTCACTGGGCTTGTGGTATCCTGTCCTAGGCCGTCAGGAAGCTGTGAGCCTTTCAGTTTTGGGGTTTGTTTTTGTTTTTTTTTTTTTCCTTTGGAGGAGGGGTAATGAGGGCTGAACCCAGGGCCTTCTCACTGAGCCATAGCCCCAACCCAGTTTCTGTTTTTATTTTTGACACGAGATCTTGCTAATTCACTAAGACACCCAGAGTGGACTGAAGTTTGCATCTTCCTGCCTCAGTACCCCAGGCTCACAGTGGCTTGTAAACAGAAGGCGCAGCCCGGGCAGCGGGGACAGCCTAGAGCTTGACCACTGAATAGAGACAGGCTGCCAAACCCAGGCACGGGCAGGGAGAGAGAGCCTCAGAGCCAGGACACTGGAAAGAAAGACAGGAGAGTATCCAGTGCTGTACCCAGATGGTGACGTGGACGCATATGCCTCCCACACCCAGCACTGCACCCCAGAACCCTTCCTAGCTTATACCTAAGACTGCAAGTGCATCCTTAGGATAGTCTTTTAGATGGGAACCTCTCCTATGCTAAAGTAGAAGATTAGATCAGTGAGGGACAAAGGGATATTTCCAAGCGAAAGGCTAAAACAGCTGGGGCTGAGGAGATAGCTCTGTGGCACAAATGCCCTCCTGGCAAGTGCAAGGTAGTGAGTTCAAACCCTGTCCCACAAAAAAAAAAAAAACAGTTGCTGTTCCAATCTCTGTGCAAGAGAAGGAGCCGGGGTTCTGAGTGGTGTACAAAAACATGATTACAGGAAGGACGACATGGATTGAACAAGCCATTCTATTCCTGTAGTTGATTCCGAAGAGCCAAAGCCTTAACTGCTATGAATGTGTTTTCAAACAGACCTGGGACCAGTGTGAAAAGAAAATCAAGGAGTTCAAAAGCAGGCTGCAAGTTCTAAAGGCACAAAGCCAAAACCCTCTCCCAGACCTCCACGAGGACCTCCATAAAGAAAAAGAGCTGATCAAGGTACCAGAGCCTGAACCAGGGGTCAGGGTAATCACTGGGCTGTTTTGTTTCCTTGCCTTTCTTTTTCTGTGTTGAAACTGAGTTTTCATATTTAACTGAAAAAGACTTCCCTGTTGTCTGTCTAAAGACATCACTTCCCAGGCTCCTAAGATACCAGGACTGACGCGTTTGGCAGTCCTTGTATGAAGACAAGGAAGACGTTTGTAGAGATTCACTTGTTAGGGCCTTGGGGCTTTTCTCCCTCGGGTCTTCTTTCTATCTGCTGCTTCTCTTCTCTGAGATTACTTTATATTTTTTATTACTTTTAATAAGAAATAACATCAAGACAGTTTCAAAACACGTCAGTAAGACACCACAATAATCGATACAATGCATATTGTTGCTTTCATAGTCGTTGTTCAGAGTACAAGATGCAGACATGGTAACTCTTCTAAACACTATTGGTACGTATATCTCTTCTCATTGAACTAAGAGAAATCAATTGTATACATAGAGCAATATTCCACAATAGCAGTGGGTTATCGGCAGAGCAGGCAGTGTTGGAAGCTGTTAACTGGAGTGAGCCTTTTACAGCTCATCATATTTATCTGGCTTTACTTTTTATGCCTCGTGGTTAAACTTTTCTGCTGGGTGGTTAAGCCCATGTTAAAGCAAGACCTGTATAACAAAACATATAATTTTTGTATCTGACAAGGTAAGTCACATCCCCTCAGGATTTACCTAGAATCCATGTACAGCATTTTGTAGAGCTATTGTCAGTGTCAGCCATCTGGATGAGTCACGGCCATTGCTTGACCAGTTTACTCTCTGTGAAAGCCTGAGAGAATGTTTTCTCTCTAGGTGACTCTCCTTAGGCACACTATACATCATCGATCCCTTTCCTCTGTGGCCCCATAATTTCCTTACACAGAAAATTTGGGACACCACTGAGTTATAGGATGTTATAGTACAGGTTCTCTAATGTCCTGAGTCCACTGACCTTGAAGGGTGAGGGCCAAAATATTGGCTAATCTTGTAGCACTTCTTTTTCTCTAATTTTTGGTCTACAAACTTAGGTTCTTAACCTACCAGAAGAGAAGCTTAGTGATACTATTACTCTATGGCATAAGTACTTGAGCTTATCGTCACTGTCTTTCTAAATATTAAATGCCTTAGACTTAACATGAACCAGTATTTTCCATCAATGATTGATATTCTAATAAATCGCTATAGAATGTGCTTTTTAAAAAGACTGTTACACTTTTTACACAAATTTTTTTTTTTCTTGTTTCAGAACTTTTGTTTGTTTATTTTTATGGCCGGCTCAGCCTGCCCTGAGGGCAGGGCTGGCGCAGCATGTGGTGCTGGGGATCGAAGCACGGTCCCTGCAGCCGCCTGCAGGTGCTTTAGACTGCTGAGCCATCCTGCCAGGCCCCTACACAAATTTAGAAATCTAAGCATATACGAAATTGTAGCTAGCCAGTCAGTGCTATGGCATTTATCCTTATCTCACTTTCTGAGATTGCTTTACAAGCCCTTAAATTATCTCATCTTTGAAATGAGAATGAAGTATGACTAGCGGATTTGTTTGTTTGTTTGTTTGTTTAGGTTTTTTTGGGGGGGTTGTTTTGTTTTTTTTCTAGAACTGGGGATTGAACTCAGGCCCTTGCGCTTGTCAGGCAAGCGCTTATTCTCCTGAGCTATCTCCCAAGCCCCGGGTTTGTTTTTAAAACCAGTAGATTGATTTTTTCCTCGAATACAGTATTTATACAAAATCTTCAAGCCGTATCTGACCTCTGCAATACACACGGGCAGCATTCCACAGGAACCTCGAGCTTTGAGGAGAATGAGACAGACTCGCAGAGGCAAATTTGAACAGCAGGAACTCCCGCCTCTCTTTCTTGTCTACATGTGTTTAAAAGGCATCAAAAGCCTATTAGGAAGGCTCTCTTTATTATTTTTCTTTTCTTCATTCCGTGACTTTAGGAATCCCATTGAAAAAATAAGGGACAGATAAATAGTCTTATGCTTGAAGCTATGTCAGAAATTAGTGTCCTTCCTACATTATTTTTCCTTTCTGTAAAAATATGTTAAAAAAAAAAAAAAAACTGCCACACAGCTGTCACCAGCTAAAGAAATAAAACATCAGGAATTAGCTGAAGTATCCCTTATCACATACCATTTAATCTCTACGGGCTGGGGAGATAGCACCGTGGCACAAGTGCCTGCCTGGCAAGTGCAAGGTCGTGAATTCAAACCCCAGTCCCGCCAAAAAAAATCAAATAAAATAAAACACTTGCTAGTCTGATCCAAATGAGATTACATCTCTTTTGTCATTTACTAGTCAACTAAACATTTTTTCTTTTGGTGGGACTGGGGTTCGAACTCATGACCTTGCACTTGCCAGGCAGGCAGTTGTGCCATGGAGCTATCTCCCCAGCCCCTAAACAGTTTTTATGTTTACTATTCCTTCACATCTGCCCTTTTGTGAATTTCCTGTTTATATTTTTAAGTTACCATTATATTCTTCTATTTGTCCTATTCTTGCTGATCTGATAAGTTGTTCTGAATAGTACTTTGTTGAGTGCACATGTTGGAAGTGTCTTCTCAGAGCTTCTCTGCTTTTGCTTGTGGTGGTGGGGTGGGGGCGGGTGTCACTGACTAGGCGAGGTATCGCGTTACTTCAACGCACGTGGACGTACTTGTGTTTTCCTAGATGCCGTGTGCTCTCCCTTTCTTTGGGAATCCTCCACACCTAAGTTATAAAATATTATCTCGTATTTCCTTCCGAAAACTTCACTTCCTACGGATGATCTAAAGTTAATGATAGAAGCCGGGCGTGGTGGCGCATGCCCGTAATCCCAGCATTCGGGAGGCTGAGGCAGGAGGATATGTGCGAGTTCGAGACCAGCCTGGGCTACAGAAGTGAGGTCAAGGCCAGCCTGAACTGCATAGCGAGACCCTGTCTCAAAAAAGACAAAATAAATAAATAAATAAAAAAGTTAATGATAGAGGGAGCCCGGCGGGATGGCTCAGTGCTCTAAAGCGCCTGTTTGGGGAAGCTTGGGCGGCTTCAGGGACCGAGGTTCGATACCTGGCACCACATGCTGCGCCAGCCCTGCCCTCGGGCGGGCTGAGCCAGCCATTAACAAATGAGTGAATAAACAAACAAAGGTTCTGAAACAAGAAAAAAATAATACATAAAATAAAATAAAAAGTACTAAAAAAAAAAAAAAAAAGTTAATGATAGAAAAATGGCAAAAACTTCAGGGCCACGCATGGTGCCCCATGCCCAAGAGACAAAGACAGGAGAAGCACAAAGACAGCAAGAGAGACAGAGTTAGAGAAGAAAAAGTGGGGACGAGGTATCATCACCCAGGATCCCCTTCCTTCAGCAAGTCCCACCTAAGTTTCCAGTACCTTCTAGTAAGGCCATCACATGTGTCTGTAAAGAAATTTCATTTAGGTAAAGTACCCCTTATCTTATCAAAAATGCTTGGGATTTGATGTGTAACACTTCAGAATTTGCTGGACTTTGGACTATTTGTATAGTCTCTGTGCTGAACATCCATCCCGCATCTCCAAATCTAGATCCTCCAAAATCCAGCAAAATGGCCCTGAAAAAGTTTTCTGATTTTGGGTTTCAGATTTTCAGATTAGAAATTCTCATCCTATGTGTACCGAGTGAGCATAAATCATTTCATATATCAAGTTGGCTGTCCCAGGAGTTCAGATTTAGAAGGAAGATGGTAAAGCTCAGCCTGGTCGTACAGCTGGCTTGCTCCCCACCCAAGTGAGGGCGCAACACACTGTCCTCCACAGACCACAGGCTACTCACGCTCTTCTGGCGTCGTGGCCGTGGCCTGCGTGGGCCGAGTACTCACCATCCCTCTCTGATGCTTTCTGCTGATAGGTGAGAGATGCAGAGGCTACGGCGGCCGCAAGGGTTCTGCTGGAAATGGAGAATGTGGTACTGGGGAGAAAGGGTGTCTCCTCAAAGGGTCACATTTCACATTCCGCACAGGGCTCCAGACCTATGGAAAGAAGCACCTGTGCCTCAACTGAGAGGGTGACTGAAATCTCACTTTTCAAATCTCACCTCCCCTGAGTCAGCCCACTGATGAAGTGTGAGCCCTCCTCCTCCGGTCACCCTCCGAAAGCCCATAGGTTGGCAACCAAGCTTCCCAGCTTGCAACTGGGGGCGTTGTTGGAGACCTCAGCCATGACAGCTGGGTAGCATTCCAGGCTAATTTACTAATACTAATGCAAACTCAAAGAATTAACTGTTTTTCATTCCCCGTATTCAGCCTTGACCCAAAATACATAAAATTCAAAATGAAAAGTATGTAGAACAGGAGATACATAGTCTTTCCTTTGAGGGTAGGGTTTAGCAATATTCATTTAAAAAATAGAGAATGGTCCATATTCAAAAGTCCTCCCAGTTCAGTGGTAGAATGATCTCCCAGGACCTGGAGTCCATCCACACGCAGCAGCACCACCGAAGTTAGACCTATGCTGTTCCGTTGCCATGGGCCATAGGGTCCTGGATGGGTTTCTGGGTTCTTGTGCCTGAGAAATAAAGGACTGGACGATGAGGCAAGGAACGGCAAAGTGTAATGAGGCAGTGGAGAACTGGGGGGTGAAAAGGAATGTACTGGGTTTCAGAATTTAAATTGTGCCCAGCAGTGTAAGGAACCTCGCATCGGCTCTCCCCAACCATGACTGGCAGGGTAATTGACAGGGTGCTGTATCTGTGGCACGTGTCCTTTCCCATAATTCCCTGTTATAAGTGGGTGAGGTGCAGTCCCTATGCAGGAAACTTTAATAAGCTCCAAGTGAAGACAGGTTACGCTAGGTCATGCCAGAGACTCTGGCACAGGCGTATCCTGATTTTTTTTTTTTTTTTTTTTAATGGTCAGCTCAGCCTACCCTGGGGGTAGGGGCTGGCGCAGCATGTGGTACAATCCCTGCAGTTGCCTAAGCTTTCCTAAGCAAGCACTTTAGACCACTGATCCATCTCACTGCCCCTGTATCCTGACTTGGACTCCCATGATCTTGAGTTTTTGCAGAGGTCTTTGTTATTCTCAGCTCTGCCTCTGGAGAGTAAGCTTTAGGACAAACTTCAGGGAGTTACCCACGGAGTGGTGCCTCAGTTGGGGGAGGGAAGTGGTCCCAGGGCCTCAGTTGTACTGTCTGTGGTATTTCCATTGTAAATATTGCATGTATTGATCCAAACCTGGCTGTGGATATCTAAAACCACCTGCAAACTGTAGCCAGCAGAGCCAGCATTTCTGAGAGGACCCTTAATGAGCGCTGCCTCCTGACCAAAATGCTGAATACCATATTCTTCGGTGGCCCCCTTTAGCTTTTGGGCCCTTCCACCGGTGCTGAATCCGTTGTCGTGCGCTGTAATGGCATCATGAATCTAACAGGAATCATGAGTTGAAAGATGGGTAACAGAGTTGTAAAGTGAAGATTTTTCTCTGGCAAGAGTATTACATGTGAATCCACTCAACCTTTAAAAAGGCTCCTCTAGACCATCTTGTTAAACGCACATTCTCACTGGCAAGTTAGGAAACCTGGCCATCCTAGCCCTGACAATCTAAAACTCAGTCAGAATGGACCATTTATTGTGGCCCTGCTTCAGACTGATTTACCTTCTTCCACATTTCAGCTGCAGGGTAGGAGCAGAAACCCTTAAATGCCATAGATGAAGAAATACAAACAACAAAACCTGAAAGACTTTTGAGTGGTTTGACTATTTCTTTTTACCTTCTCTCTGCCAAAGTAATTTTCTTGATTACATCCTAGAACTGAGAGTTTTACTTTGAAAAACACTTCATTTAAAAATAAATAAATAAATGGGACTGACGGAGCTCAGTGTAGCTCAGCGGTAAAATGAGGCCTGGCATGCAGGAGGCGCTCAGTAACAACAGACAAGCAGTAAAAGATGTTTCCATGCAGGAAGAAATGTTTTCTCCTGTTATATTTATTTGGTTTTTAGAACGTTAGTTGAAAATAATTCTCTGAACTGCAGTTGTGGTCACAATACCAGCCTGCATTTTTGTGGGTATTTTTACTTCATCCAGTACAGTTTATCGGGGGGACTGTTGTTAGGCTCTATACTCCGTGTAGAGATGATCGCCTGCAGGATGTCAAAAAAAAGGAATCCTGTAGGAACCGGACCCACCTGAGGAAAGGACTGGGGTGGAGGAGCAAGCACCCTTTGCAAGGAAGGCTGCCAGCTGCAGGCACAGGGCGGCAAAGGCTTCTCTTTCCTAAGGCCCCTCCCCTTCTCGTCCTCCCCTCCCCGCTTCCCCTCCCCCAGAACTAATCAAGCCCGGAGCCTACAGGTTTGCAAACAGCAGTATGAGCTCAGGCCTTCCCTGCCCCACTGCTCTCCTGTTTGCATGCAGGAACTGGAGCAGTCTTTGGCCAGCTGGACTCAGCATTGGAAAGATCTTCACACCATGAAGGCCGACCTCGCAGCTCACGTTCTGGCCGAGGACACCCTGGCTCTGCAGGAGCAGATTGAGCACTTACACAGACAGTGGGAGGATCTCTGCCTCAGAGTAAGTCGGACAGCCGCAGGCCAGGCAGCTGCGAGGCCCCCTCGAGTCTCAGAGGCTGGGCTGAGCAGGAAGGAGCTTCCTTTGGGGGAGCCCAAGGCCCTCGCCTGCTGCTGGCTGCTGCTGCTGCTCTACAACTAGGCAGCCTCAGGGTTGCACGCATGTGACCCTTTTGTTTCAACATCACTAACTGAGAGAACTTTGCACACCTTCAGAGGGCTTTTAAAAACTCACCTTAAGCAGAGAGAAAAATTGCAATGGTGAACAGACATACGAATTTTGCCCTGTGACTCCCATAGGTGACAAGGACAGGCCCAGTCTGGCCTCTCTGGGGAGGAGGGATGGGGGCAGAGCAGCAGGGGTCCTAGTGCCACAAGCCGGGGCCTTCTGGGGTTTATCTCCAGAAGTCGGGTTCTGAAACTAAGTCCTGAGCAATGGTTTTGCTGTCTCACCCATCACGTCTACCCACCAAGAAAGCCCTGGCGAGAGAAGTAGCTTTGGTTGGTGACAGGCTCAAGACTGAAGTGACGAGCTCAGGTAGCCTGCACGAAGCTCTTTGTTTTGAGGACATACAATTCTAAGGAAGATAAATTCCTTACTCTCATTTGTGTGTGTGTGTGTGTGTGTGTGTGTGTGTGTGTGTGTGTGTGAATTAAGAAATGTGTTTAAAATGTTGAAATCCAGACCCTTGAAGTAAAAACACCTCTCAAGCACTTAATTGATTTCAGAATGTAGTCATCACAATGTACCCTAATTTTAAGTGTCCTTCTCAAAAAGTTTTTTTTAATTTTAATTTCTTATGAAAGAAAATGTTTAGTGTATGTGAAAAGTAGTTCCAAAGTTAAGGTAGGAGCAGTGTGGAGACCAGATGTTCCTAATTGTTACCGTTCTGAAATCAATCAGAGGGGCCTGTGCATACAGCCAGGCATTTGAAGGGAAACAGATGCCCCGAAGAGTGGAAACAAAAAGCTTGTTTTTTAGGAACACACTTTCTTGTACAAGCATTTGGTGTTTTTTGCCTCACTCTGAATAACAGCAGGTATTTTTTGGAGTTTTGTTTCGTTTTTGTACATAGCAAGAAAATCTGAGGGGTTTTACCCTGGCTTTCCCAGATTTTAAAGTGAAGAGGGGGCCCAGCGGGATGGCTCAGTGGTCTAAAGCGCCTGCTTGGGAAAGCTTGGGCAGCTTCAGGGACCGCGGTTCGATTCCCGGCACCACATGCTGTGCCAGCCCTGCCATCAGGGCGTGGGCTGAGCCAGCCATAAAAATGAGTGAATAAGCAAATAAAGGTTATGAAACAAGAAAAACATAAATAAATAAAATAAAAAATTCTTTGCCGGGCGTGGTGGCGCACGCCTGTAATCCCAGCACTCGGGAAGCTGAGGCAGGAGGATCGATGCGAGTTCGAGACCAGCCTGGGCTACAAAAGTGAGCTCAAGGCCAGCCTGAACTGCATAGCGAGACCCTGTCTCCAAAAGACAAAAAAATAAAAAAATAAAAAAATAAAAAATAAAATAAAGTGAAGAGGAGGCTTTCAGGTTAGCTCAGTGGGTTGAGCGCTTGCCCCAGCAAGCCCAGTCAGGTACCTAGGATGGAGGTTCAATCCCTAGACCCACCCTTAAGGCAGCCTGAGCCAGCCAAAAAAATAAATAAAGAAATCCTCCTCAAAGTGAGGCACTGGGTCTAGGGCAGTGGTTCTCAACCTTCCTAATGCCGTGACCCTGCAATACAGTTCCTCATGTTGCGGTGATCCCAAACCAAAAAATAATTTTGGTAGCTACTTCGAAACTGTAATTTTGCTACAGTTAGGATTTGGAATGTAAATACCTGATATGCATTATATATTCTCATTGCTACAAATCAAACATAATCTAAACATAGTGATTAATCACAACAATATTTAATTATATGTTGTGAAATATTTATTACTAATTCCAATAAATAACATTTCACCATGGCATAGCATGGGTTTTGTTTTGTTTTGTTTTGTTTTGTTTGTCTTTTTGAGACAGGGTCTCACTATGCAGTTGAGGCTGGCCTTGAGCTCACTTTTGTAGCCCAGGCTGGTCTCGAACTCGCACCAATCCTCCTGCCTCAGCCTCCCAAGTGCTAGGATTACAGGCGTGCGCCACCACGCCCGGCTATAGCATGGGTTTAAATGTGTATTTTCCGATGGCTTTAGGTGACCCCTGTGTTTTGACCCCGCCAGGGTCGAGACCCATAGGTTGAGAAGCGCTGGTCTAGGAGTACAGAAGAGTGCTGTCTCAAACATGCAAGGCTGTGGGTTCCATCCTAGCACTTGAAAATATTAAGCAGAGTGTTAAAACTCACCAGAAGAGGGGCTGGGGAGATAGCTCCATGGCACAAGTACCTACCTGGCAAGTGCAAGGTCATGAGTTCAAACCCCAGTCCCGCCAAAAAAAACAAAAAACTTCAGAACTCTTAAGATTTTAATTTTTTTAAGATCCAAGGATACTTGTACATTTACTAAGACTGATTTGCATTATTTGAACTTACTCTAGCAATGTACTTCAACCCTAAAGGGTTGAAACCCTTTTCAGTCTGATACAGTGCAGGAACTATATTTGGTTACTTTTAATGGCAGTTAACCAAAAGGCCAGAAAATTGCAGTTTACATTAAGCTGTATGATTTTAAGAAGACAAAACGTAGAGGTTTGATGCTATAGTGATGCCAGTCAAAATGAATGCAACTCCGGGGTCCTTTGGGTGAGGCGAGAGAGGGCGCGTTGCCCAGCCCACCTCAGCGGCAGGTGTGTTCTTCCCCAGGTGGCTGCCCGCAAACAGGAGGTCGAGGACAGACTCAACTCGTGGGTCGTGTTCAATGACAAAAATAAAGAGCTGTGTGCGTGGCTGGTGCAGATGGAAAACAAAGTTCTACAGACAGCGGATATTAGCATTGAAGAAATGATTGAGAAGTTACAGAAGGTACGGCGGTGCCCTGGTGCATAGGGGCAGGCTTAGAGGGACAGTGTCACAGGAACATCTGAGCAATGTGAAGGGACCTTCTCACCATCTTTGATCCTACTGAGGAAAAAGTTGAAAAGGATTCCAGAGCCATGAAGGTGTGGGGCTGTGGCAGGGAAGCCTGGCCAGTGCCAGGGAGTGCCGCTTTCTCTGGAAGTCAGTCTGGTAGGAGAAAGGGGCTCGGGAGAAAGGGGGCTCATATCTCCCGACACGCCCTCCACACCACGTGCCAGTGGTGATTCCTCTGTGACCATGAAGAGGAACCCAAACCAAAGGCAGAGGTCAACAGAAGTGGAGCTGCTAGCTTTGTGGGCCTCTGACCCCACAGGGAAAGGCAGTGTAGAATTTTCCTCAGTTGCCCAGAACGCCTCTTAGCCAGGCCTAGGGCAACTCCCTACACCAGGCTTCATTTTGCCTGTTTTCCTGCAGCTCCCAAGTAGATCAGAAGAGGTCTGCAAGGGGAACTAGAGGGACTGTCGCCTTAAGAAAGGAACTGCTGCCTGGCCCCCTGCACATTGGCCTAGAGGGCTCCCTAGACAGTAATGTCCTAAACAGTGAACAGGTGGAGGAATTTCTCCACTTAAAAAATAGTTTAAGAGGCATTTGGGTGTTTGTGGCTGGAGAAGAAATGAATTTAGACTGATAATTCCTGTCTGGGTGTGGGTGCCTTGGCCAGGACTGCATGGAAGAAATCAACTTGTTCAGTGACAACAAGTTACAGTTAGAGCGCATGGGCGACCAGCTCATCAAGGCCAGCAGCGTGGCGCGAGCTGCTGAGATCAGCGACAAGCTCCACAAGGTCGGCGATCGCTGGCAGCACCTTTTCGATGTCATCGGATCCAGGTAAGATATGACTGAGAGCGGCTCTTCCTCCTCGCACTTGGTACTGAGTTATTTCACAGTGAACCAAGCCCGGTTATCTCCTAAGACAGCAGTGGTGGGCCGATAGATCGCACGTGTGCTACAGCAGGGTGTCCGTGATCCCTGAAGGCTCCCCAAGGTTTTCCGTTCCTGCTCTAGGTGATTGAGGACTTCCTCTTTGCAGTGTGTTTTAGCACAGGGTGTACAGGGTCTCCTCCTATTTTCAGCCTCCCAAGAGCTGGGGTGTCTCAGTCACCATCTGAGACAGGGATCAACAGCCCCCCAAAGCCCCACCCACCCACCCTCCCGTCCCTACACCTGCCTGACTATCGGCTGAGTTATCTGGCTGACCCTGATCCAGTGCTTTATAAAGGAATATTTACAAGAGTATGATGCTCTGGCTTCCACCCCCAGCATGGCAAAAAAAAAGAACCTACAAGTTCAAGTGTAGAAATTAAGTTCAGTATTAAAGGAAAACTGTTGTTTCCTCATATGAATTAGGCGGGTTTTTTAGTATGTGTGTGTGTTTTGTTTTGTTTTTGTTTCTTTGTTTGTTCATTTTCTGATGCTAAAGCCTGAACCCAGTGCCCCATGCACTTTAGGCGATTGCTCTGTCACTGGGCAAGATTCCAGGGGACCCGGCAGGATGGCTCAGTGGTCTAAGGCGCCTGCTTAGGAAAGCTTGATTCTAGGGCTGGTTTCTGTGGTCTTTGAGATGGACTCTGACTAGGTGGTTTAGGCTGGTTTCCGACTCCTGGGCCCAAGCGGTTTTCCTGCCTCAGCAGCCTCCCTTGCGGCTGGGGCCACAGCTCTGTGCCACCTCACCTGACTAGATCAGTTTTAAATGGAAATTGGTAAATTAAAGCAGCCCAGCCAGGGTCCACCCAGCAGTGTGCATGTATGTTGTGAACACACACAGAATCTGAAACCTTCAGGAGAACCTGGGCACTGCAGGAAGCATAGGGGAGTGATGCAAATAAGATACTGTTAATAATGTGGCGTTTCCTGTTCCTCTCCCTTCACCGGAAACCATAAGTGAACCTGACTCATTCACAGAGGCCCCGGGCTAAGCAGTCTGAGAGTTACCAGAGGAAGGAGGATAAGTGAGTTACCGTAGTGGGAATGGAAGTGGGAGTGGGAGCTGAGCAGGCGTGAGCCAAGGGCCCGGAGCGCAGGGGCTCAGCCCCCCATCTGGGGAGGGGTGGGATCAGGCGCCTGGCCCAGGGCTCCAGTCGCAGGTGGTCCTTGTGAAGGGAGGGGCTCGTGCTGGTTGCTGGGGGCAGTGAGGGTGAGCAGACAGGCTTGGGCAGGAGCACCAGAAAATCCACCTGGAAACAGCAGGAAGCCCCACGGGCTTGGGCTCGGGTGGGGGAGGGGGGTGAAGTTGGAAGGGTTGGTTGGGGCTGTCCTAAAAGGCTGTCGTCCGAGCTTCAGACTTGGCTTCCGCGCTAGCGCCTGCGTCATGTGTGGGTGAGAGACAGAGGTGTTGCTGAAGGCAGACGCCAAGGTGATCACCAGGCGAGGCAGTGTGGCCTGAGCTGAGGCCAGCCTCCCTCCACTGCCTGTTGAAAAATAAACCCTGGAGGCCATCACAGTAACCAAGTACAACTCGGTCACATACTTGGCCAGGAAGCCTAAAGCACAATGTAGCCTTTCTAAGCCTCAGTTTCCCAATCTGCAAAAATGTACCGAGCAGCGCGGCTTCCAGAGGAGGCCCTGTCCGCTGTGTGGAGGAAGGGCCAGGGTCCGCTCTACACATGTCCAGCGCACTGGGTGTGCTCGGTCAGGAGAAGGCCTCCTCCTGTAAGGCCAGGGTGCTGTCAGTCTCCTTGCTGGGGCTGGTGATCCTGCCCCACCCCATCCCCCGGGTCGTGGTTGAAGTGAATGTTTTGTGTGTACAGTAAGGTCGTTTCCTTTGGGAAGATTGTCTTTGCCTCGAGCATCTGTCTGTCCTTGGTGCCACTAGACACCAAGTAGAAGGACCCTCAGGAGCAAGATCAGGCTTGTTTTTCCAGAAGACCAAGAGATCATTCCTGTCGGTCATGTTAGGGCACCTCAGGTTCTTGGGCTGTGCGCTTCTCTCCCTGCCGCTGGATGCCTGTCTTCAGCCAGTTCCTCAGTGGCAAAGATAAAACAGATGAACTTGCATCAGTTGTCATTTGTTGTTTTTTCAATAGGCAAAAAAAAAAGAGCTGAAGTAATAGTAAATGTACTAGCTACCAGCTGTATTCTTAGTATACTTTTTTATGCGTGAGTTCTCTTAAACTGTAAATGTAATGTAATTGCTCAAGGTAAATACCATCGTCCCATTTTACAGATAAGGAAACCGAGGGCTCGAGTTATGTAACTAGCCCAGGGTTACAGAGCCAGCTTGCAGTGCAACCAGGATTTCCACTTGGGCAGCTGTGTGGGCCCCTGGCCACCCAGCCCATCTGTGTGAGACTGAGATGAGTAGAATGTAATGGGAACCTCAGCCGCCAGCCTGGAGGAGCAGAGGAGGGAGGAACTTCTCATGCCTTCCGTCCAGGGTTGGCAGAGGTAGCTGGCCGGAAGCCTGAGGAGCTCACAGCCACGCAGACCTGCAGGCAGTGTGGGGCGAGGACACGAGCTAGGACCTGCCCTGTCCGCCTGCTAATCGTCGGCTCCTCTGCTCTCCATGCAGGCCTCACCTGGCACCACACAGAGGCACTGTCATCAGGGAGGGAGGGCAGGGGCCACAGGGGCCAAGCACAGCCCTGGGGGCCTGCCGATACCCTCAGGTGCCCACTGGATCCTGGGTGCTCCTGGCCGCCTGCTTCTTCACCCAGGGCTGGGGCAGCCTGTGTTGTTTACCAGGAGAAGCAGGCTGGAGGGAGCCCCTGCAAGCCCCTGGCCTCGTGACATCCAGGTTTTCCCTAGTAGCTTTGGACGGTATTCAAAAGAACTTCACTAAACTACTTCACTGGAGGAAAAAGAGAAAAGTTGTGGTTTTGGGCTGATTCTCAGCAATTTCAAACAAATTGATAAAATATGGAGGAGAGTGTTTCTTAAAACTTAAAACAACAGGGCTGGGGAGATAGCTCAGTAGAATAAGCACTTGCCTGGCAAGCACAGGGGCCTGAGTTCAATCCTCGGTTCTGCAAAAAAGGAAAAGAAAAAAAAAAAAAACTTAAAAACAACAAACTTCTGCCCCTTTCTGACATTAGGCATATATGTATGTGTGTCTATATATATAACAGGGTCTACAAGGGTCTCACTGTACAGGTCGGGCTCATAATGATTCTTCTGTTTTCAGCCTCCCAAGCGCTGGGATTATAGGCTTGCACCACCACAGCCAGTCTCTGCGTCTGCCTAAGCAGGTGCTTTAATCTGCTGCACTATTGCCTGGTCCTGCAGTGCAATGTTTTTAATTCTCTCTGAAAGATACAAGAAAGGAAACAGCTGGAGCCTCTAGTTCTAGTGGTCTGTCTTGTTGTTGTTGTTTTGAGTAATCGGCTTTCTATACTGATTTCCACAGTGGTTACACCATCTGCACTCCCACTAAAAGTGGAAAAAGACTCCTTTTTCAAGGCTATTTATTATTATCTTTATTTTGCATAGGGTCTCGCTGCACAGTTCACACATATAGTGATCCCCTGCCCTTGCCTCCCCAGTGCTGGAATTAGAGGCATGCATCCCCAGGCCTGGTTTTGGTGGCTGGCTTGCCATGTAGTAACCGGACTCAAACCCTGGTCCTTGTACTTGCCAGGCAGAGATGCACAGGGAATGTGCCCCAGCCAGCGCACACCGAAGCCCTGGAAGAAGCTCTTTGGGGTCCAGCTCCTGAACCGCACGATAGCGCAAGGAAGATCCGCAGCTGTGTAGTCAAGCCTATGTGCATTTTCTTGAATCAGCACTAAGCTGGGCGCGATGATGCATATCTGTAACCTGAGCACTCTGAGAGGCAGAGGCCTCAACATCCCAAGCTTAAGCCCAGCCTGGGCAACCTGGCCCCAGACTCTTGGCAGGATGGCGCTCTGGCTTTCAGAGTCACTGGACAGATTTCACATTTCACGTAGCACTGTGAAAAGCCCACCGAATTTATCATAGTAGCCATTAAAATGTTGTCACATAAACTCAACAGTGCCTACCATGGCAACCACATGTTAAGATCATTTTTCCAGCCCTTATGCGCCTTTAAATGGATAAAGCTTTTCAGTGCTCTCCTTTTATCTGTGTTTTTATTTTGTTTTTTTTGAGAGGGCATCTCATTATGTAGCCTAACCAAGCCTCAAACTTCCAGGGACACCCGCCCCCGCCCCCATCCCCCACCTCCCCACCCCCTGCTTCAGCCTGTCGAATACTGGGATTCCTGGTGTGTGCCACCAAGCCCAGTTTTTCTTTGTATTTTCTCAAGGCTGGGAAGACTAAATAGTGCTCCTAGTCACCACATACACTCGCTCTAGTTTAGCTGGTTGCCCAATGCAGCAGGACTGGCGGGAACTGGAGATTAGGTTAGCACAGAGACTGAGGTAAAGGAGGCCTCCCTGCATGGGCCTGGCGTGCCATCGCTGTTTCCCTCCTGGTTCTGCAATTTCAGAAATGTTGGGCCTAGGGGATCCAGGACACCATGAAATCTCCAAGCTGGTGTACAGCCTGAGACAAACCCCAAAACAGTCTGCTAGGCAGACTCTTCTAGACTAACCTAGAGAAACGGAGGCTAGAAAGAGGGAACTCCGTTCGTGCCACAAGGAGGTATTTTCCTCCAAAAACAGTGGAATGGGTTCAGTGAAGTGTGTCCAAGGTTTTTCTAACCCTGGACAGCAGGGCTGGAAGAGGAACAGCGCCCAAGGGGAACAGGATTCTCCGGAGGACCAGGAGGGCAACCCCACTAGACTCGGGTTTCTTTCCAACTTGAAACAGGGAAATTAACCTGACAACAGAAACCCCATTTTTCCACGTCGCCGGATCTCAGTGTTTCTTCCCTAGTGTTTCTGTGTGTAGCACTTTAGAACTAAGCAGCGCGGAGATAAGGCTGCGACTTAAAGCTTTCCCCCACATTGCAATGCTGCAGCGTCAGAACAAAAGGCTGTGTGTGTGCGCGAGGAAGCAACCGAGGATGTGTTTACTGGAAGGGAAAAAACTGAGATTAAAAACGACAGCTAGCAGAGTTGATGCCTTGCCTTGCTGCCGGCCGAGCCGAGCTAGGCACGCGGCGGGCCCCGGGGAGCCGCGCGCTCCGCGTGTCCTGCCGCGCTGGCTGCGGAGCCCAGGCTGAGCGCCGGGCGGGGGAGGGGCCGGCCCGAGGCGCAGGTGCGGCCAGGAGCTGGGAGCCTTCGCGGCAAGCCGAGGAATGATTTTTCCCCATCAACAGTAAGTATGCCCTTTCCGCCCTCAGCGCTGCCTGCAGCCGCTGCTGTCCCTGTGGGTCTGGGTTACAACGGAAGGCAGCTCAGAGCCGAACGGAGATGGTGGCCAGGGAGCCACGGGGATGGGACTGCTCCCTCCCGCGTCTGTGCCTGCAGTGGGCCTGAGACAGGCAGGGCCAGGGCCGAGGTGCAGCAGAGACAGAAACGCTTCCGAGAGGTGGATAGCTTCCCAGTCACTCTGCATGGCCATGCCCCTCCAAGCAGGGCTTTGAGATCTTCGAATAATGAGATTATTTTGCTCTCAACACGTCTATCTTAAAAAAAAAAAAAAAAAAAAGGTTGTTCAGGATTTGCAGTTTTTTAGCAACAGATAACTGCCCGCAGGTTTGAGTGTTTATTTCAGTATAAATTCAGATACAAAATCTTGACCATCTCAGTTTTCCTTAGAAGTTTTTATTGTGGCATCCACCTTGGTAGAGGAATTTGCTATGAATTTACATCGCTGTAGGACTTTTGTCATTTAAACATAGGCTCCTTAGCACGAGAATAGGACTAAGAGGTAAATCATTTCATACGCATGCATATGAATTATCCCAAATGCTTGCGCATTTGATATTTCAAATCGCCCATCAGATGTAGTAAGGTTTGGGCTTGGGTGGAGACCGGTGCTATGATTTGGAACGTTCAGGGAAGAAAACCAGCATTTATCAGCACTATATTCTGCTCCATTGCTAGTTAAAATAAAAGAAAAGCTTCCATTTGCCTTGATTCTTTTATGTTTTTACCCATTATCTTTACAAAGGAACTCTGCTTTGACAGCTACTCCTACGTATAATTCTTTTAGTTTCATAGAAAAATATGTGTACAAATAAGCCGATTCCTCCACCTTGTTCCTAAAATTGTTATTGTTCTTCTCATCAGACCTGGAATTCGCCTCAGGAAACCTGTGCTGCTTTTTTTCTGGATAAACGTTCTTTCTTGGGATATTACAGGAGAAGAGAAATGTTAGCCCAGACCACCTGGGCCGGTGCAGAGATGGAGCCAGGGAAGCAGGGCTGTGCCAAGAGTCTGCTTTCGGAGTCAGCCTCTTTGTGTGAGATGTTTCCAAGCCTGAGAGGAGAGCAGTCGCTGGGGATGGCGAGCAGCGCCCACCTCAGCCCGGGGAAGGGGACAGCTGGGTTCCCACTTGTGCAGGGCACAGACTGAGTGACAGGGCATGAAGATTCAGGACTTAGCTGTGACGCGGTGGCTTGGTTATCTGAGAGACAGCGGCTTCATGCCTGTTCATTTGCACTGGGGTGCCAGGCGGGCTCCACCTCTGGCAGAGGCTGGGACACCCTGGTCCAGTCCTACCAAGGCGCCGCTTTGGGGCTCTGTGCTCACCACCACCACCACCACCCGCTGTGGTCACTTCCTGGCTCAAGTTCTCTGTGTGTGCGAATCAGCTGTGAGCCTCCAAGGAAAGCGTGCGTGGCTCCCAGGAGGGCAGCACGTTGTGATGGGCGAAAGGGCTCTGGCAGTCTCCAGCCTTTCCTTCTTTACAACAGAACATGGCTGCCTCTGGTGAAGATGACCTAGAAGGTGTGAGTGGAGCTCAGTCATTCCTAGGTGGTTGTTGGATGCGTCCTGTATTGCTTGCTGGTTTGAGGTTTTTGTTTTGGTGCTGGAGACTGGACTAAGAGCTTTTACGCTGAGCTGCATCCTTATCTCTTTTTTCAAAAACTGTGTTTAGGCCGGGCGTGGTGGCGCACGCCTGTAATCCCAGCACGCGAGAGGCTGAGGCAGGAGGATTGGGGCGAGTTCAAGACCAGCCTGGGCTACGAAAGTGAGCTCAAGGCCAGCCTGAACTGCATAGCGAGACCCTGTCTCAAAAAAAAAAAAAAAAAAAACTGTGTTTAATATTTGAAATATTGCCAGCCGTGGTGGCCCACGCTTGTAATCCCTGCACTTGAGTAGCTGAGGCAGGAGGATCACTACAAGGTCAAGGCCAGCCTGAGCTACAGAGACCCTGTCTCAAACAGAATAAAATACACCACAATACATTTTGAAACAGTCTCAGGTTGCCCAGGTTGGACTTGAACTTGCAATGCTCTCGCATACCTCTCGTGTGCTGGGATCACAGGGTATGCAGGGCTGCAGCTAGTCCTGCAGTGTGTTCTCCTGTGTAAGCTTCAAGGTCATGACCTCTGGGAATAAGACCAGAGAACCCTTAGGGTATATACTGGCCCCAAGGCGAAGCGAGTGGGGGAACACATAGGAGATGGAATCATGGGAGGGAAAGGTAGGCGGCCCCTCCACGCCTCCGCCTCCTTGCCACAAGCCCACTAAGGGCCGCGATGGGCAGCACCCAGCGTGTAGCCATCCTGGACCCCATCATGTGTGTACTCGCATGTGAGGTGGTGGATGAGAGGCTCGAAGGTAGCCGCTGTGGGCCACGCTACCCACGTTGAATCCTGTCCCTATTGGTCACCGTCTGACAGCCACGTGACTTGGAGTTACTGAACCCTTGTGCCTCAGTTTCCTCAAATGTTGAGGGGAGATAATATTAGTGACTCTCAGAATTATGAAAAAGTTTCTGAGCTGCCAGGGGCGTGGGCGTTTTACAGCAGGTCAGACACCCATAGCACGTGGATGGAGGACACAGCTGCTCTGTGTTGGGAAGAGGGTTTATTGATTATGAAACAAAATTTTATTTTCTTTCTTTTTTAATTTAAAATTTATGTTACGGCCGGTTCAGCCTGCCCTGGGGGTGGGGCTGGTACAGCACGTGGCACTTTATTTTTTTTTTAGAATTTTTTATTTTTTATTTATTTATTTTTTTTTCTTGTTTCAGAACCTTTGTTTGTTTATTCACTCATTTTTTATAGCCCACTCAGCCCGCCCCAAGGGCAGGGCTGGCGCAGCATGTGGTGCCAGGGATCGAACCGCAGTCCCTGAAGCCACCTAAGCTTCCCCAAGCAGGCGCTTTAGACCACTGAGCCATCCCACCGGGCCCCAGCACGTGGCACTTTAGACCACCGAGCTATCTCGCCGACCCTTTTTTCTTTTCTTATTTATATACATATTTTCCCCCTTCTTTCTTTTCCTCTTTCCCTCAACAAAACAAAATTATATGTACTTACTTTGTGGCCAACTCGGACCACAGCCCCTGCATGCCTGCCTAAGCTTGCCTAAGCACCACTTTAGACTGCTGAGCTATCTAGCCGACCCCAAAACAAGATTTTAAGAAGGCCTTCACTGTAAAAGTTCTAATGCAGGGGCTGGGGAGATAGCTCCATGACACAAATGCCTGCCTGGCAAGTGCAAGGTCATGAGTTTGAGCCCTGGTCCCGCAAAAAAAAAAAAAAAAAAAAAAAAAGTTCTAATGCAGGTCAAAGATCCCTTGTCCAGAATGCTTAGGAAGAAAAATGTTTTAGACTTTAGATATACTGGGGCTTTGGAATATTTGCATGTGTGCAAGGATGCATCTCAGAAGCGGCCCCAACCTAAACATAAGTTTCATGTGTTGCCTGGCGGTCATTTCCTGTCACTTTGATGAGTGCGCAGGCGCACTGCATGAATTCCTTTGGGGAGCACGTGAGTGCACACAGCACGTCCTGGGTCCTTTCTGCCTCTCTGCTTCCTCCTCCCATCACTCCTCCAGCCCCTCTGTGGCCGCTTCCTGTCCCTACCTTGCACCTTTGCTCCTCCCTTTTCGTACTTGGGGTTTCCCCGGCAAAGACAGACATGGGAGTCCGATCCTCCGCGCCTGACTTATTACACTTAACGATGGCGGTCCTCAGATGTATCTGTTTCCCTACAAATGACTTTTAGTGCCCTGGGATTTAACTGCAGCCGCATGATGTCAGACAAAGTTTCTCATGTGTGACCTCCCAAAACCTTAAAAGTTTCTAAGTTTATTCTTTTGGGTTTGGTGTGTGTGATCTGTATTTTATACCCATCCCTACTGGTCTGTCGTCATCTGCAGACGTGAACATCAGTTTTCCGTCACATTATTGTGGGTGAATAATACCATGTTTATTTTTTAGCATATTTCTACTGATAAAGTACTAATTTTAATTTTATGTGGTTTTTTTTTTTTTTTTTTTTTTTTTTTTTTTTTTTTTTTTTTTTTTTTTTTTTTTTTTTTTTTTTTTTTTTTTTTTTTTTTTTCTTTTCTTCCAGGACTGGGGTTCAAACTCACAACCTTACACTTGCTAGACAGGCACTTATAGCACAGGGCTATCTCCCCAGCCCCAGTACTTTACAAGGAAGAAAATCACAAAAAATTTACTTTTTAAATATTTAGGGGCCTGGCGGGATGGCTCACTGGTCTAAAGCGCCTGCTTGGGAAAGCTTGGGCTGCTTCAGGGACCTCGGTTCGATCCCCGGCACCACATGCTGTGCCAGCCCTGCCCTCTGGGGGGCGGGCTGAGCTGGCCATAAAAACGAGTGAATAAACAAACAAAGGTTCTGAAACAAGAATAAAAATAATAAAATTTTAAAAAAATAAATAAATAAATAAATATTTATTGTTGGGGCCCGGCGGGATGGCTCACTGGTCTAAAGCACCTGCTTGGGAAAGCTTGGGCGGCTTCGGGGACCATGGTTCAATCCCCGGCACCACATGCTGCGCCGGCCCTGCCCTCGGGGCGGGCTGAGCTGGCCATAAAAATGAGTGAATAAACAAATAAAGGTTCTGAAACAAGAAAAAAATACATTAAAAAAAATTTTTTTAATAAATAAATATTTATTTATTGTTTATAAAAAGGCATCAAAATTGTCAACATCAACTGGCTTTTGGTGTACAAAGCCTAAAAGAAATAACAGAAATAAATTCCTATATGAATTACAATGAAAATACCAGTAGAACTCTACCAGAAATAATCTTTCCTTCACTTACTACCTTTAAGGCAGTCTGCACACATGACAACTGTATGTGTGTTTTGCTTTCCTGGCCTTTCTGTAGAACATAGATGACATCTTGCTGGTCTTGTTTTTTTAGGACGTTCTTGTTACATATACAATGTGTAGTTAACAAGATAAAATATCATTAAAATGTTAAATCCCTGATATGTATTGCACATTTAGAAAGCATCAACATTTTCACATCTGCTGTCCACTTATTTACAAAACCTAAAAGATAACATCAGGAATTCCTTTATGAGCTGCAATGAAAATACCAGCAGAACTCTACAAAACTCATCTTTGCAGTCTGGGGAGATAGCTCAGTAGAATAAGTACTTGCCTGGCAAGCACAAGGGGCTGAGTTCAATCTCTTGTTCTGCCAAAAAAAAAAAATCTTTGCTTCAGCTGTCACACCCAAGGCTGTCTCGCACATGACAGCACACATCTTGCTTACGATGACAGCACATGTTCTTAGTTTTCATTTCCTATGGGTGACAGTCCTGTCACCTGTTGTCTTCCTGTTTGCCAGGAGCTTCCTACCATATCTTACGGTGTGCGCATCTACCGCAAAAATAACCTTTCCTCCAACTGTCACACCCAAGACAGTTTTCACACATGCACAAGGGCCACCTACACTGTAGCATGGATGTGTTGTTTTCCTGTCCTTTCTTGATAGACCACGATTGACACCCTTTTGGTTTTCCTGTTATAGTAGGTCTTTGGGATAATGCACCTGCCTGTTCACCCATCAGCTCGCTGACATACTCCACAGTTGTGTGTGTGTGTGTGTGTGTGTGTGTGTGTGTGTGTGTGTGTGTGTGTGTAGTTTTCCTGGACAGAAACATTTTGTTTGTCCTCTTGATACAAGTGACCTCTTATGAGTTCCAGGCCCAGTCTTCTAAGAAAATTTCTCTGTAACATTTTGCGCTTGTTGTTTTCTTGTAAACTATCAAACTATACCACACATGTTTAGGGTTGAGTAAAATAACCCTGGGCCAGCACTTTGTGTTTCAAGTGCCATCATAATTGCTGCGGAACCCATAAACACATCTTTGCTACCTTTGGTTTTAGTGTAGAAAGTTTCTATCTCACTCTTTTGTCAAGGCTTCCTTATCAATATTTGCATCATGGGGGGGCTGACAAGATGGCTCAGCGGTCTAAAGCGCCTGCTTAGGCAAGCTTAGGTAACCACAGGGACTGCAGTTTGATTCCCAGCACCACATGCTGTGCCAGCTCCACCCCCAGGGCAGGCTGAGCCGGCCATAATAGTGTGTATGTGTGTGTGTGTGTGTCCCCATCATGGTGCAGTATTGACAAGAGCAGTACCAGTCTTTTATTTCTTTGCCATATATAAGGCTAATGTTATCTTTCTAAAATCTAAAGATTGTACTATACAATTCCCTGTCTTGAAATTGCAGCATTTTACTTGAGATTTCTGTTGCATTCCTGTGTATAGTTCCTACACTCTTCAACTTGTGCTCTATTAGCAGATGTAGCCTCTACTGGCAATAGGCGAACCCATTGTAGAGTGTTGCGCTCTGATGAATTGGGGAGATGGGAGCCACGAGTCTGTGGATGTCATCATTTGGTTTACTGTTATAGAAGTGAGGACCCAGTGGCTGAGCTCCAGGATGAATTTCTAAATTAAGAACAGACTTAAGCCTTCACAACTACAAGGGCATAATTTTTTTTTTTTTTAATAGCTAGCTCAGCCTGCCCTGGGGGCGGGCCTGGCACAGCATGTGGTGCTGGGAAGTGAACCGCTGTGGTTCACTTGAATCCCTGTGGTTGCCTAAGCTTGCCTAAGCAGGCACTTTAGACCACTGAGCTATCTCACCGGCCCCCCGGGAGCATAAATTCTGATGCCACATTTTGAAGGTTTTGTGAGAATGCCCTGCCTGAAGGTACAATGACCATGAAAGGCTACAAGACATTCACCAGTAGTCATGTGTTTAGGTGGTGGGTAAATTACTTGACGGTTACCCACAATTCTTTCCAACAGTGAGCAGATGACAGCCTGCTTGTCGCGTGTTTTGGTGGGTTGTTTGTTTGTTTGTTTGTTTTTAATTTCTTGGTGGGTATCTTTGCCATCAAACCTCAGGCAGTTTTGAAGGAAGACAGATATCCTCGGTGACATCATTATTCTCCAAGACTCCAACCTACCCCATTGCTTTTCTGTAAGTCTTTTACATTCCTATGATAACCATGAGAAAGCCCTGCTAAGTACAGCAGACATATGAATGCTTTCAATCAGTGAGGGGTTACATTTTTATAAATATATACCAGAAATTGAACTCAAGACCTTGCACTTGCCAGGCAGGCGCTTATACCCCTGAGCTACCTCCCCAACCCAATAAATACATTTTTAATATGGCCATTGATGCATACAGAACATTTTACTTATATTACAGCATTTGTATATGTCACAACATCCTGTACCATTTCGCCTGTGACAGTTTCCAACACTGAATGTCAGGGCTGGCAATCCGTCCAGTAGGTCGCAGTCCTGCCAAAATTCCCATTCTATTTTCAGACCCAGTGTTAACATCAGCTCACGTCCTTTGGGGGCACGTCTGTTTTGTGCATGTTGACGAGTCGGCTGTGTGCTCCGTGGTTGTTCTCTTTAGCATCTAAATCAAGGAGGTCTGCATTCCCCGCGTCTGTATTAGTTGGCTCATGTTTGGTGTCACTGTCACAGAAACTTGGGCCCGCACGGCAGTGTCAGAGTCATCATCACCTTCACCTTCCAGGTGATCTGACAATTCCCTTTTGACCTCCTCCAAAACTTGGAAGTCTGGTTTTTTCATGTGCCATTGTACTGAAGCAGGGCACGTCTACCAGGAAAAAGAAAAAAATTAAAATCAGCCCACATTCCATTATGGTAAAGTACAGGTTTACATAGCAGAAGGATGGTGTGGGTGTATTTTACCTCCAGGATGCTCAGTTACACCTAAACCTGTTGGCAGGAACGTGCACATGCCTGACCCTTGCGCCTTTGTACACACACCTTGCTATCGGTCCCAAGTGGACAGATGGCGTAAGTTGTTTCCTGTATCTCCCAGGCACAGCTGCTGAGACACAGCTGCCCACTGTGACGCTCAAATACAAAGCTACAGTAAAAAAGCATGGGACAGGTTTTTCAACCCAGCGTTCTGTGCCACAAGCTCCTGGTTTTGGCTTACATAGTCCTGAGGAAGCTGAGCAGATTGTGTGTCTCTCTGCCTCTGTCTCAGGCTGTCTCTGTCTCTCACCTTCCCTCTCCCTCTCCCTTCCTCTCTCTCTCCCTCTCCCTCTCTTTCCCTCTCCCCCTCTCTCTTCCTCTGTCCTCCCCTCTTTCCCTCTCTCTCTTGTCTAAGCTCCAGGTTGCAAATCAAGGTCACTGCGCCTGTGTTTCTACACCAAGGCTATTTTGTTGCTTGTTATTAGCTCCCTTCAGATAAAACTTTGCACTTCAGCCCTTTTCTGCGTAAAATAAGCAAGAGCGGGGATTCTCACTGAGGGGGAGGGAAGGGTGCAGAATGCAGGCAGTGGGCCTTTCCAGGCTGGTGGCTGGGGGCACAGGAAGGCTGAAGGAGTCTGCGGAGCTCTGGTCCCCACCTGGAAGACTCAGGGCCGGGCCTCCTCGAGCTGCAGCAGCCCAGCAGCCTCCGCAGCTGCGTGGGAGGCTTCTCGTGCCTGCACCGCATGTGCCCTGAGGAGAGTGCGGCCGAAAGCCACAGGAATCTAGATTATGCCTGCGTGCAGATCTGGCCCAGGAGTCTGTTCCTCCTCTCCTCTTTTTAATCATTTATTTATTTGGCACAGGATCTCACTACTGACTCGTAGTCATCATCCTGTCTATTGAAAAGTAAAGCATCTTGCAGCTTTGAAGGCCGAGGTTTGCTGCAGTAGGAATGCAGTGTGGACCGATGGTGCTCACAGTCCCTGGCCTGTATCCATGTCAAGCATCGTCCCAGATGCACCGCATGCCTTAAATCTCCCAGGGTCCCTTCGGTGCTCCTGTTAATGCCATTTACAAAGGAGATAAAATATAACTGGTACTGGGGCCCAGCAGGATGGCTCAGTGGTCTAAAGCACTTGCTTAGGAAAGCTGAGGTGGCTGCGGGGACCGCGGTTCGATCCCCGGTACCACGTGCTGCGCCAGCCCTGCCCTCAGGGCAGGCTGAGCCGGCCATAAAAAATAAATAAACAAAAGTTCTGAAGCAAGAAAAAAATTAAAATTAAAAAAAAAAAAAAAAAAAAAAAAAAACATAACTGGTACTGGAGACCAAGGACTTCACCTCTGGATCGGGGCCCCTCACCACCAGATGCCAGGATCTGTTCCTGACCTGCCCACTTTAGGGTGCTGTTGAGAATCAGACCCTGGTGAGGTCCAGAGCCTGACAGCTCAGGTGTCACAGCAGCACCTAGTGGGCAGAGAAGAGCTGAGGGATTGCACGCTCACTGTGCGCCCGCACCTCTGTGTGCGTCTTCTTATTTTGGATTCACGAACTGCCTGCAAGGTGCTTAATCTTACAGCTAGCGAGGAAACGAGGTCAAAAGCTTGCTCAGCCCATAGATGCCAAAGGGGTCCTGGGTCCTGGTCTGTTCACCGCCAGAGCTCAGGCCTTAACCTGTCGCATATCCCTGAAGGGTGAGAGGGGCCAGGGCCTCCTGGAGGTATTGAAGCTGAGGAGGAGGAGGGAGTTTTCCTGAGTCCTGAACTGCTAATAGAGCCCGAGCCGGGAGGCGTCCCAGAGATCTACCCGGGTCGAGTGGTGAGATACTAGAAATACAGTGGGCTATGGAAATCCTAACCCAGTGATGGGGAGAGGCGGGTACAGAGTGTGAGGTGTCCCAGAGGGTCCCTGCGACGCCCAGGTGCTGCAGGAGTGTACAGGGAGAGACTGGGATGAGGTTCTGGAAGGAAAGCACAGCCCCTTCGGCTGCATGAAGAGATAAGAGTCCCGGAAGCCACTGACCCTAGAGGTGTGAGAGAGATCACAGGACTGAACTGCTGTGTCAAGGTGGGGCAAGGGTTGAGGAAGAGGGCCTGGGTCAGACCTACCTTCCAGCCCAGACAGGCCTTGGCTGCCAAACCGAAGGTGAGGGCGGGAAGCTAGGAGGCCCTCAGGACGTCCTTTAGTCAGAGAGGCTGGTGGCTGGAGGGCATTGTTAGAGCTAAGTGCTCTCGGAATCTCCAGGAGGTGGCTACTGAGGTGTCTCATTTTAGGCTCTGAGGAAAGAATCTGGCTTCCCTGGACAGCAGGCTAGTGTGCCAGAGAGCTGCGCCATTGCTGTGCATGAACCTTCAGCCCTGCTACTGCAGAGTGGGCCGGGGAGAGCCAAGGACATGCACGAGGGAAATGACACTTAGGGCCACAGGCTCCCTTTGCTCCTGGCTGCTCCGTGGCAGAGTGGCCCCGTGCTGTCTGTGCCTGGCGTGGCTGGGTTTGGTACTTGTCCTGGTTGTGCTCGGAGGTCCTCTGAAGCACATGCTGGGCTGAATACCACGTGACTCCGGTGCGAGGCATCTTGAACACGTTCCTGTCAGCTTGAACCACCAGTAGCACGTGTGTGCTTGTCGTGTAGGGTGTCTTGCGTGACAGGTAAGACAAGCGAGACAGTCTAGCTTAGGACAGTCATGCATACATCCCTAGTGTCCAAGCCGCCTTCAGCAAGACGTGTCCATTACAGCCCCACCAGGAATATGCTCATCTGTCAGGAAAACATGGATTGCCACAGTCCCAGACAGACACAACACAAAAGCTGGACAGAAGAAGCCAGGCATGATGCTTTTAGAGAGAAGGAGCATCACTTCTTCTCTAGAGCCCCAGGAAGACGGGTGGGTGCCTCAGGGGACTTCCTGAGTGTGAGGATAGACTAAGGCCATTTGAAACATCTCCTGAAACATCACCTTGCTGAGTGTCATGTGCCCTGCTAAACCTGGAATCTGGTAACAGAAGAATTGTTCCTGCCGTAAAATCAAAGCCAAATAGGTTCCTTTTTTACCCACCATCACCCCTGCTGGCCTAGGAGTCTCACCAATAAAGGCTGGGTTTTGTTTTCCTCCCTTTTTCTCTCTCCGCACATGCGTCTAGGGTGAAGAAGCTGAGGGAGACGTTTGCTTTCATCCAGCAGTTAGACGGAAACATGAGCAACCTTCGCACCTGGCTGGCGAGAATCGAGTCGGAGCTGTCTAAGCCGGTGGTGTATGAAGTGTGTGATGACCAGGAGATCCAGAAGAGGCTTGCAGAGCAGCAGGTAGGGCGCGCAGAGCGGACTGCGCAAGGGGAGCGGTGTCAGGGATTCTGCGGCGCTGCCCGCCCCGCGCCCACTGCCATGAGTGTGTTCACGTTTCATAATACTGGTGCTGCCTGCGCCTCTTTGTTGACAGTTTTTGTTGTTGTTGTTGGGATATTGTTTTGTTTTTTGTTTTGGCAGTACTGGGAACTGAACCCATGGCCTCAGTGCTGAGCTATATCCCCACGCTTTTTTGGGGGGGTGGGGAGACAGGGTCTCTAAGTTGTCTGGGCTGGATTTGAACTTGCAGTTCTCGTCACCGCAGTCTTTCAGAGTGCTGGGATTACAGCAGTGAGGCAAGGCTCATGGAGCCCCTTGTGTGCTGAGCTAAGTAACGTTTAAGACGCAGATCCTAAATATGGTGGTAAATAGATTTTTTTAAAATTTTGTCACTTTTAAGAATTTTGATCAGTGTTGTGTTTTGCCTTTTAGAAAGGTAGAGGTGAAAAATCACTTTTCTAACCAAGAAAAAATTTTCATGGTATTATATTATTATATGTCTGCTAAAGTGTCAGAACAGCAAGCAGTTTGGGCTGGCAAAATAGCTCTGGAGAGCTGGGCGCGGTGGCGCACGCCTGTAATCCCAGCACTCGGGAGGCTGAGGCAGGAGGATCAGTGTGAGTTCGAGACCAGCCTGGGCTACAAAAGTGAGCTCAAGGCCAGCCTGAACTGCATAGTGAGACCCTGTCTCAAAAAGACAAAAAAAAAAAAAAAAAAAATAGCTCTGGGGTCTAAAGCATCTGCCTAGGCACGGTTAGGCAACTGCAGTGGTTCAATCCCCAGCACCACATGCTGCGCCAGCCCCACCCCCAGGGCAGGCTGAGCTGACCATAACATTAAAAAAGAAAAACAAGCAGTAAGTTGGGCGTGGCGGTATGAGCTTTGGGCCCAGATCTCGGGGTCACATGACCCTCGAAGGTCCAGCCACAAGGCTGCCCTTTCAAGCTGGCATGATTTATATTGCAACAAATTTAAAAGACTGGTGTATGCACTTACTTTCAAAAGTTCAGGTGTGCCCTGTTCGTCTAGCGATCATCTAGATTCTGTCTTTGTGGAGAGAATACTGACACATGCGCCATAATGTTTCAGGGATGCAACGCAGAGGCCGTTGCCCCGCTTGGGTGAGTCAGGAGCTCATGCTTTGCTTACGAGTTTGATCCACTTGAGAGAATTTCTTTGAACTGTCTCTTAGCAGACAAGGCTTTGCAGACCTTAACTGTGAGTGGGGAGTTTTGGTTTTTTGGTTAAGTGGTGTAGGCGCTAGTGATAGCTTTGCCTCAGAGACTGGCCAGCTAATTCTGGTAGGGGCTGAAAACTATGTTATCTTTTTATACATCTGAAATATGAGCAAACATGACATTGCAGAGAATTTATTTCCAAAAGCCCTAGCCATACTATTAAGGAAGTTAGATGTTATGGTTTACAATTTGCCTTCCCTCGCATAGGCATAGCTGGGGCTTTGGGAGCTGCTGGACCCGGGTGTGTGATACGCTTCTCTGGATTGGTCCACTGATGGATTTATGATGAGTGCGAGGTTAGGAGAGGAAGCCTGGTAAGAAGAAGGCTGCCATGGTCACTCTGGTGTCAACTGTTGACATATCTTGACTGAGAAATGCCCAGTTGATCGGTCTAGCATAGCTCTGGGTGTTCTAAGTGATGAACCGAAGAGGGCAGACCAATCCTGGATGCGGTGTCACCGACCAATAGGCTTGTGGCCTGCATGGAATAAAAAGGGAAAGAGGAAGGAAGGCTCGCTTCTGCCGCCTCGGAGGAGCTCTGGCCTTCTCCGTCACCTGTGGACATCCATCTCCCGCCTTGCAGTGAAGACCCTCTGGCTTCCTGATCGGAACTAGGAAGAGAGCTCCCGGCCCTCGACCTGGGTCTGCGTCCTTCGGATTTCCGGGTTCTCCCTCACATGATGCAGCAGGCAGCCGCTGTAAGCCTACCTTTTCCATGCATATACATTCCTTCTGTTAAGTCTGTTCTCCTAGGGAACACCGAGTGATGCAGGTTTGGGTTCCTGAAAAGGGAGGTCACTGCTGTGACTGTACCTGGCCAGGTATCTCGGGAGCTTTTGGAGCTGGCTTATGGGAGGAGTTTGGACAGGCTAGGGGATGCTAGCCAGAGACGTGGTCATAGAATGTTGGGAGCTGATTTCAATGGGAAATTCTGGTCAGAGCTCAGAAGACCAGAATGCTGACAGAAATGCAGCTGGTAAGACCAGGCTTCAGAGGGTCTGGTCAGGAACAAGGACTACCCTGGCAGTTGGATGCCAGACCATTAGCTTTGTTTTGGCAGAAAATTTGTCTGTATTTTGCCTGAGTCCAGAGGCATTGTGGAAGACTGAGGTTAAGGTCAGCAGACTAATTAATCTGGAAGAAGGAATTTCAAGACAGTCTCTTGTCAAGGCAGTAGCATAATGACTGGTGGGGACTTTTAACCTTCAACCTTGAGAATCAAAAGCAAATGGCCCAACAGAATGATTTTTAGAAGTTTTGGCTTTGGCCAGAAAGAAAGCGCCTGTAAAGTTGGGTTATGCAGACATGGAGCAAAGGATAACTTGGTTGCTGGAAAGCTTAGCAAGAAAAAGCCAAGCACAACAGGATAGTAGAAGGGGTGGCCTGAGGGTATCACAGCGCCAGCAGGACTCTACCCTTTGCAGCCTCAGAATTGCAAAGGTGAAAGACTGTGCTTTAAGAAGACAGCCTCAGGGTACCATGCTGCAAGGTAGTGGCAGGTGGTGGCAGTCCAGGGAATGGGAGTTGGTTCCCCAGAATTCACGTCATCATACGCAGTCCTCCAGGCACTCACAGGCCTCTGCAGCCAACACCAAGATGTAAAAGGCCTCAGCTACTGCTCCGGCTGGCAGCAGCCCTTGGCGTCAGCCACGTGGTGCTGCCGTGAAGTGCATGCAGACAAAAGAGTTGCGGGACCAGATTTCACCCGGGCTTTAGAAAGAGGCCTGGGTGGCCAGGGAATGTGCCCCCTGAGAGGGCAGCGCATGAAGCAGTCTGTGGAGCCAGGGCAGTGGAGACCCCAGGATGTTAGAAGAGCCAGGACTGCAGAACGCCTAAGGACAGCTACTAAAAGTGACCAAAGCTGGCCCTGCAAAGAGAGGCTGTGAGGACATAGGGGCATGGCCCCCCCAAGCCCTATGGAGTCGCGTCTTTCCCACGGGTTGCCTCAGCTGCTGGATATGGAACTATGGAATTTCACTTTGGGAATGGGAATCTTTATCCTGTGCCATAGTGTGTTAGAAATATTTTAAATTTTTATAGGACCTCAAAGGGATGAGAGTTGTTTTCCTTCGATCTCACAGGAGCGCTAAACTGCAGGGCTTTGCCACCCGTTAGAGAGACTACGTGCATTTTGCCTAAAGAGATGGTTGGAATGTGATGATTGAGATCGTAATGTCTCCCCCAAACCTTATGTGCTCCTAGCTGGGGTTCGGGGAGGTGCCTGGATCACGGCTGTGTGGTGCTCATCATGGAATGAGTCCACTGACGGGTTTATAGCTGAGGGATACCGGGAAGCAGAGGGGGAAGGGGGCCGCTGCGCGCCTAGACCAGAGGGGTCTCTGTCCCACCCCCTCCTCGCCGATCCTTGCTCTGCCTCCTGCCTGCCCTATCTTGAGCTCTTTGTCCCTGGCCACGCCACCCTGCCTTGGAGCCAGCCCACTGTGAGCCAGAGTCAGCCTTTGTCCTTCTTTAGGCCGTTGGTGGGTATTGTGCCCCACCAGGAACAAACTAAGACAGGTGCATTATTGCTGTGGTAACAGATTGCCAGTAGTGTAGCAGCTTCAAACGCACACACCTGTTCCCTTACAGTTCTAATGGCTGTGTCCAAAGAGTGGCATGCCTCTCTGGAAACTAGGGGAGAATCCATTCCTTTGCCCCTTTTGGCTTCTAGAGGCTCCCCGCATTTCTTGGCCTGTGGCCCCGGATTCCATCTTCAGAGATACCAAGATGTGTCGCTGTGAGGTAGCCTTCCACAGCAACATCTTGCTTCTCACTACATCCTGCTTGTAAGACTCTTCACGATTTTATGAGGCCACCGGATAACCCAGGAGAACCTTCATATTTCATAATCAGCTGATCACCAAATTTAATTCTCCTTTGCCATGGAGCCTGACATATTCACAGGTTGGGGAAGCAGGATCTGGACCCCCTTGGGATGTTGTCCGGGCATCATTCTGCTGCCTCAGACGTCCTGAAGAAATTTTCAGTATTTTGTTGAAAAGAACCAAATTACCATGTGTTATTATACTAAACTTAGGTCCCCCAAAATAACTGAAAGCAGACGTCACAAAAGAGAACCATGTTTGGGCCACTTCGTAAAGCTTTATTGATGTTTCCATCTGTAATAAGTATAATGACTTGGTTGGCTGCTTCCCACAGTAAGACCTAAAACTTTGGGATCACCTGAGAGGACTGCCTTCTCGGAGAGCCCTCCGCCCCGTGAAGTAGTTAGAGCCACGCTGCTGGGCGAGTCCAGCAGCAGAGCTCTTGCCTGGCACCGAAGTCCCGAGTTGAGTGCTCAGGACCCTGCCCTGTGTCCCTGGGGACCTGGTGGGGCGAGCTTAGGCCCCGTAAGGGTCCTTTTTGATTCTGTATCCTACAATTCCTTCAGACAAGTTTGTATTGTCCCTCCTTCCACACCCAAAGAAAGCGGCCGCCCACCTGGTTCTTAAATCACAAAACACTTCCGCCCAGTCCGCAGCTTTTTCCCCTGGTTCATTTTTTGGCCTCACGCTTCCCTGTGTGTGCTGGACGGTGGTGTGGGCCACCTCGTCGCCGCAGTTACTCTCTCAGGCCTTAAGCACCAGGAGCCTCTCCCAGCAGGCCATTTCAGTGTGCTCCAATCGCCCCAGGCCACCCCAGCGTCACCCTGCCTGTCCTGCTAGCCACCTAAGCCCCTCCCTCCCATGGAGATGGCCCAGAGCTGCCACCAACCTTCCCCCAGTAGCCTTTCCCCTTTATTGTCCTTCTCTGATCCTCTTCCGGGTTGGATTCTCGGCTCCAATTTCAAGTCTTCCCCACCCCCACCATCCCCTCCCCCCAGCTGTTTCCCAACCTCAGTGCTCTGCGTCTGCGTCACCTGCTCTGGGGCAGAAAAACAGAATGAACCCTTTTCAGAGCCAGCAGAAAAGTTGTGACCTATTGTTATTTATTTATTTATTTATTTATTTATTTATTTATTTTTAATTATGGCTGGTTCAGCCTGCTTTGGGGGCAGGGCTGGCACAGCATGTAGTGCTGGGGATTGAACCATGGTCCCTGCCGGCGCCTAAGTGTCGCTAAGCAGGCGCTTTAAAGACCACTGAGCCATCCCGCCAGCCCCTATAAGCTATTGTTGTAGCAATTGTCGTAAGACGTTGTTGTAAGTTATTCCTTAAGTCTGCTTTTCATTGATTCTCAGCCTTTTAGCTAACATCAAGTGTAAATCTAAAAGAAAAAAAAAAAAAAAAAAAAGAAAGTGTAAATCTAAAACTTCTCAGATTTTGGGTAGTTTTTGAAATTACTATTTATATTTGTCTCAATGGGTAGAGTTATTTCAGTTTCTAAAATTTTACTTGCCTAGCACATACGTGGTTTAGGATATATAGTTCACTTTCTTTTATATTTTACAGAGCAGTTTGTTCATAGTGGGACAGAATTAGGCTATTCTGCAGTGCTGACAAAGGCTTTTGGGGTTGGGTTTGCTTTGTTGTGTCTTTTTGGCAAGGATTTTTATCACTGTTGAAAATGTTTGGGCTTTTGCTTTTTTTAAACCAAAATGTGGCTGATCTTTTATGAATTATTTCAGAGCTCAATTCTTACTATTGTTTATGTTTTAGATTATTCAACTATTTAGCTATTTTTATTAAGTATAAGCTGGATAATTCATATAAGATAACCACAAAGGCTGGGCATGGTGGCACACACCTGTAATCCCATTACTTGGGAGGCTGAGGCAGGAGGATCACTAGAGTTCAAGACCATCTTGGGCTACAAAGTGAGCTCAAGGCCAGCCTGAACCACATAACGAGCCCCTGTCTCAAAAAGACAAAAACAAAAACAAGATAACCACAAAGAATCTAGTAAAATACATAGCATCTGTGTGTATCCATAGATGGGAATTTCTCTGGCTTTTCAGCTGGATCCTACTTAGGTGAAGCCAGGTGAGATCATGGGCATTTTCCAATTAAAATTTTCAGTATTACTTATTTAGCACCGCTAGTAGTAGTTAGGATTCCTGATTTATCACTCTTAATAGTTCAAAGGAACATGTATCAATACCCAGAAAAGCCTATGACAACTCTGTAAACCAGCAAGTGCTCTTCAAACTGGGGTAAATGTAATCATCTTAAAGCACAGGGGAAACCCCACTCCTAGTAGCATTTCCAGCATTTACCCTAAGCGACAGAGTTTGAACAGACTGCCCTTGCCTGTCTCCTGTCCCAGGACTGGGTATGGCCAAGTGGGAACACACTGCTTCTGAACCTGCCAGGACAATAGTTGGTGCCTGCTACTCAGGGTCTCTGCTAGGAAATGCCTGGGTTAGGATTTGGATAGATTTTAGCATTCGCTGCTTCACATCCATCCAACATAGACTGACCCATGTTGTGCATTTATCAGAAGTATAAGAAAACATTAGGCCTATCAAGTCACTCATCAGTTGTCTCCAGATTATTTCAATATTGAGGCAACCTGGAAGAACCGTTAGCTGCCTTTATAGATGGCGGCTGCCACTGTCTATAACATAATCTTTGTGTATACTGTGTTATACTAAAACTGATTTACAATTTTAGTATAATTAATAGTGGCTTATTTAAAGCATTATAAATTCTCAGAAGTAGGTGTATTATTAAACAGTTATAATAAACTTAACTTTGTCACTCCATGATGTAATTTAGATACTAGGATCAATGGTGTGGTGCCTGTGACCTATCACAGAATCCGTGTATCAGGGGAAGCCTAACCTAGCCAGAAAGCAAAACATCTCCCAGCCTCAGCCTACCCATGCTGTAGTGGAAGAAATATTCTCATGATAACTGAAGAAGCTATGCTTCTTAATGTTTTCCCTCTCTTTCCTTTGAGTACACATCATGTCCTCTTAAGTACTGTATTCCTTCTCCCAAAGTGGGGGACCGCATCCTCGTCACTGGCAGAAGCCCTGCTGCACAGGCACAGCTTTGGCTCAGCCCCATGGTATGGGGAGCCCTGGATTCTTCCCGGGATCTGTGGAGCCCTCAAGTGTACTTGGGCAGTGGGGCATAGCTGTGCAGCTGCTGGTACAGCGTGAGGCTTGCAGCGATGTAAAGGTTTCATAGATTGGGGAGTCCTGCAGGAGACACTTCATTTTCTATGGTAGGATGCCCTCAAAGAGGCCTAAATCAGAGGATGTTAGAGTTTGGGGTTTGGATCAGATCCCAAGTGTGTGGAGCAGTGGCTTCTCTGGATCAGCAATTCCACATGTCACTGTGTTGTAGGTACCCTTCCCATTCTGTGATGATAACTGTGTAGTCTGTACTGCTGACCCCAAGGTGCCAGGGTGCCCAGGTGCCCAGAGCTGCGTCCCTGTGCTTGAGGAGAGCCAAGGGAGGCAGGGCTGAGCGGGTCCCTGCCACAGCCATCCCTGTTACCACCGTCTCAAGGGCTTTCTCACTCTGCCACGTAGGATCTGCAGCGAGACATCGAACAGCACAGTGCAGGGGTGGAGTCGGTGTTCAACATCTGTGATGTCCTGCTGCACGACTCGGACGCCTGTGCCAACGAGACTGAGTGTGACTCGATCCAGCAGACCACCAGGAGCCTGGACAGACGCTGGAGGAACATCTGTGCCATGTCCATGGAGCGGCGCATGAAGTAAGGACCCGGCTGGCCCGGAGACTGCGCACCCTGGGCTTTCAGTTAGAGTGTCTTGTGTTTGCCAGGGACTGGCAGAGGTGGGCCCCACAGGGTGAATGGTGCTTATTTAGGAGTCTCTGGAGCAAAGCGTGGCAGTGGGTGACCTCTCTCCCCAGATCTCTGGCTGCTCGTTTTACTTGTGCAGACCCAGCAGGGAAGCAGTGCAGGCGGCCCTCTCTCCAGGACTTTCAGTCCTGCAAGTGGAACCCCTGGCCTCACACACGCTAGGCAAGCTGCGACCACTAAGCTACCACTTGTCTGCCTCCTCTTTTTCATTTTGTATGTGTGTGTGGGGGGGTTGTTGTGTGTCACTGGGGATTGAACCCGCAGCCTTGCTAAGGTGCGTAGGCTGGGCTGGAGTCTGCAGTCTTCCTGCCTGCACCTCCCAGAGGGCTGCACTTCCAGGCACCCCCGTGCCCAGGTTTTGTCTCCTGTCTTTAACGTCTGTGAAGCAGAAGGTATGAGGGGCCGAGCCTTTCAGAAGGAAGGTGAGCAGCCTGAGAAATAATGGCCTTAATTGTGTCCAAGGAGTTAGCGTAAGACAGTTAGCGATGGGCCCAATCAGGGCACAGGAAGAAGTCCGGAGGTGCAGGGCGGAAGCGGATGGCCCTGCTGAGCTGCTTTCCTCCCGGCAGAATCGAGGAGACGTGGCGCCTCTGGCAGAAGTTTTTAGATGATTACTCCCGCTTCGAAGACTGGCTCAAGTCTGCCGAGAGGACCGCAGCCTGCCCCAACTCCTCAGAGGTGCTGTACACCAGTGCCAAGGAAGAGCTGAAGAGGTTTGAGGTACACACCTGCCCCGCCCTGCCATATCCATGCTGGCCCCCCATGCCTGCCCCGCCCCCAGTGCCACACATACAGCAGCTGCAGAGTGACTTCTGCCACCCAGGCGGCTTTGGTAGCCAAAGCGACGGCGCCCAGCTGGAGGCCTGGGCTTTAGCAAGCAACAAAGAACAAGGGGGCATCCCTGTAGCCAGAGCTCATGGTCAGCCACAAGCCACGGGCCTTAAGGGGCGGGGGCAGACGTCCCTTGCCTCCTCCTCCTCCCTGACACCCGTGTACCACAGGCCTTCCAGCGGCAGATCCACGAGCGGCTCACCCAGCTCGAGCTCATCAACAAGCAGTACCGGCGGCTAGCCCGCGAGAACCGCACAGACACAGCCAGCAAGCTCAAGCAGATGGTCCACGAGGGCAACCAGCGCTGGGACAACCTCCAGAGGCGGGTCACGGCCGTCCTGCGGCGACTCCGGGTAACTGTCCTCGCAGCACCGAGGCCCTGGTAGACTCTGAGACACCAGACACCCCTCTCCGCATCCTCACGCCTATGGGGTGCACCCCGACAGTGGGCGTGGCCTGCTCTGATGGCCCTGTCCCCGGCCCTGGGGAAGCACATGGATGTGTGCACCGCCCCCTTTGGGTTGGGCAGGGGACACAGCCACGGCCCTCTGAGCTCAGGAGCAGCAGCAAAGCTCAGACATTGGGTTTGGTTTTCAACATGAGGGCAGCAGGGATGGGCTGCAGGACCCCAGGGACTCACACGCTGCTGAAACCCTTCCTGTATGGTGCTGCTGCAGTGTCTGATACCACCTACGCCGGCGCCCACCCTCTCTGCATATCTACTTGGATCCGTGCTGACAGTCCTTGCTGCTGTTAGGCTGTGTAGTTGAGGTGGTGCTGGGTATCGACCAGCATATTCCTGTCTGTTCAGTGAAGTTTTAATTTCCAACTATTTTCCTGGTTGGGCGCGGGGCCTGTGGAAGTGGAAATGGAACGCCAGCTCCATCAGCCTAGGTTTGTGCTGTGCAGACCTCTGTGGGTCCAGGCGCAGGCTGAAAGGGCCTGCGCGGGCAGGGCTGCTGGGTGCAAGTGGAGTCCCCACTTCTGTGGCAGGAGAGGGGGCTCTGAAACTATCTGCAGAAGATGAGACTGGGTTTTATGTGTAACTCTTAGGAGGACGTTCCTTGGCGGAGGTCTCCAGGGATGGAGCCTATTCCCTCGCATTAATTTCTCCCTCTCCTGCTGATCTGTCACTAATTCAGAGCTTGCTTTGGCCTCCTCAAGGGCCACATATATCAGGGACTGACCTGCCCATTGGAGAGGTGAACTTCTGAGGCTCTAAGAGGTGGGGGGACGTGTCCGGCGGCCCCCGTAGCACCCCGTGCTCTGGGCCACAGGTGACCTCGCTGCCTCCCAGGGCCCTTGGCCCACGGCAGTCAGGACAGACAAGATTTTTCTCCTCCCCCCTAGCATTTCACCAACCAGAGGGAGGAGTTTGAGGGTACCCGGGAGAGCATCCTGGTGTGGCTCACCGAGATGGACCTTCAGCTCACCAACGTGGAGCACTTCTCGGAGAGCGACGCGGACGACAAGATGCGCCAGCTGAATGTAAGCGCCTCGTCCTCCCGGACACGCCGCTCTGCGTGGGAGGGCGGTGCCGCCCCCCCCCCCCAACTGCAGCCACCACCAATCCCTCCAGTGAAGGCGTCCCGGGAGCATAGCCCTTTTTTCTCGTGGCCATTTAGTCACCCCAGGGGAAAGAATGTGCTTGAAGATCCAAGTGGAATTTCCTGCAAGGCAGTGTTTCCAGCTCTTGTGTGAGCAGCGCTAGTGCTGGGGAGGGGAACACCTGGCCTGTGGGCCAGAGCACACCCCCGCCGCCCGCCCGCCCGCCCGCCCACCCGCCAGGGTGCGGTACAGCTTTCTCAGGCCGCTCCCTGGCTAGCTCTGAGGAGAGCTTTAGAGAGAAAGTGTCTCCCCTAGTCCAGTGGCGCTGGTGAGCATCACCTCTGGGTCTCTGCACGCTGCATTTCTTCCCGGCGTCCCTCACACCCAGTGATGGCGGTTGTCAATCTCTGTCAGGCTTTTAGAGGTTTTCAAATATGGGAAACAGCAGTGCCCCAGGGAGGACTAAACAGACCTAGCAATCCTTTTGAATTATTGAACTGTCTTTACCCAGTTAAAAATCGATGGAGGTGGGGTACTAGGTACAAACCAACGCTGAGAGAAAGAGCAGTGCCTCTATGACACCGGATGCCTTTTTCAATAGCCTGGACACTCGGGGGAAAAAAATTTTTTTTCTTTAAATTGTTTCTCAAAAGGCCAGCAAAATAGCTCAGTGGATTAAAGTGCCTGTAAGCAGGCACAGGGGCCGGGGGTTCGATCCTCAAGCCTGCCATGCCAGTCCCCAGGGTACACTGAGATGGCAATTGAGACTGGGCGTGGTGGCTCAGGCCTGATAATCCCAGCTCTCGGGAGGCTGTAAACAGGTGGGTCACTAGGAATCCAATCTAGTAGTGAGACCCTGAACACCCTGTAGACCATTCCCAAAAATAAAAATAAAAAATTAAATTTAAATTAAAAAAAAATCACCTCTCATTTTCCACACAGGGATTCCAGCAGGAAATCACCTTAAACACCAACAAGATCGATCAGCTCATCGTGTTCGGGGAGCAGCTGATTCAGAAGAGCGAGCCCCTGGACGCAGCGCTGATCGAAGACGAGCTGGAAGAGCTGCACCGCTACTGCCAGGAGGTGTTCGGCAGGGTCTCCCGGTTCCACCGGCGCCTCACGGCCCGCGCCCCGGTGAGGGCCCCCGCCGCCGCTCGTCTTGCTGCAAACAACAAGAAGGGGCTACCCCCAAAAATCTTATTTCCACTTTGGGTAGTACCACACAGCTACAATGACTTCAAAAGTTCCCATGTGGCAGTGGAAAGAACAGCTGGCATCTCCCAGAGTTCCTGCGCCTCCTGTGTGCCAGGGCTTCCTCAGTGCTGGGCTCCTGGGGCATGTCGGTTCTGTCAGAACCGTTATGATTTTGATGCATACTGATGGTAGCAGCCTGGCACTGCCTCTGCCTTTTCCTCTGTTTTGGTTTGGAGGTTTTGAGTATTGGTGCCGTTGGAGGCTTTGTTCGCTCCCTTTGAATTGCTGTGCCAGCCTTCGGTGGTACCTTGGATGTTTGTCTTGACAAAGGGCAATACAGACGCTGAGATGGGGCTTGGGCCGTCATCCACCCTGGTGTCTGAGAAGCCTTCATGGTGACTGCTGGCCAAGGTGACGAGCCGGCTCTTTTGTGTGATGCCAAGCAGCCAGCCACAGATATAGTTATTTTCTCATCAGACAGAACCTTAAAAAAATTTCCTGAGAATTCACTATTTAAGATAGTGATTTATAATCATTTTTCTTTTTTTTTGGAAGGGTAGATTTCTTTTTTTAAATCCTTTATTTGGCACAGCTTTGCTATGCAGCTCAATAGCCAGGCCAGCATGGCATGCAGTACTGGGACTCAAACCCGGGTCCTTGCTCTTGCCAAGCAGGCACGTTTAGACCACTGAGCTATCTCCCCAGCCCCTATAATCATTCTTCTTAGATTGGTAGAGGTATTCCACTATAAGCCTGGACAGTAGGGTTGGTTGCAGGATAAGAAGGAACAAGCCAGGTATTTGTGGTAGTTACATTGCACTAGGGTCTCCATTGTTTGTGTTTTCTTTCCAGGTGGTGGTTTTGTTTTATTTTAGTTTTTTTTTTAATTTTTTATTTTATTTATTTATTTATTTTTTTTTTTTCTTGTTTCAGAACCTTTATTTGTTTATTCACTCATTTTTATGGCCGGCTCAGCCCGCCCCGACAGCAGAGCTGGCACAGCATGTGGTGCCGGGGATCAAACTGTGGTCCCTACAGCTGCCCAAGCTTTCCCAAGCAGGCGCTTTAGACCACTGAGCCATCCTGCCGGGCCCCGTGGTTTTGTTTTATTGTGGTAGTTTTTGTTTTGTCTTGGTTTTGTTTCTGATTCTTGGAAGAACTTGCTTTTTTTTTTTTCTTGTTTCAGAACTTTTGTTTATTTATTTTTATGGCCAGCTCAGCCTGCCCTGAGGGCAGGGCTGGCACAGCATGTGCCAGGGATTGAACCTCAGTCCCTGGAGCCGCCTAAGCTTTCCTAAGCAGGAACTTTAGACCACTGAGCCATCCTGCTGGGCCCCAGAACTTGCTTTTACTTCTAATGAAACTTCAGCCTCTGTTTCCTTGTCTTCTAAATGAAGTCATGGCAACTTAGATGGTGCAAGTTCAGCTTTTTTGCCAAGAAAAAAAGGCTGCAGTGTTTGTAGAGTGCAGGCTGTATGCTCCATTCTACGTTCCCAAAACTCCAATAACCCTAAGTAGGGCCCGGGAACCTATTTTCTTTTAAAGATGCCTTAAACTGAGGTACCTGTTTTTGGAAACTGCTAGACAGGAGAACTTGTAGTGTTTATGTGAACTGTGGCTACCTTTGAATTGATTAATTCTAAAAACCAGACACTAACCCCCCTAGGGCTCGGAAGAGGAGAAGGAGGCCTCTGAGAACGAAGCCGACATGGAAGACCCCCGGGAGATCCAAGCCGACACATGGCCTAAGAGGGGAGAGAGCGAGGAGCCCACGTCTCCCCAGGCCCTTTGCCATCTCGTGCCCCCAACCCTGAGCCACGAACGATCTGGCTGCGAGACCCCCGTCAGTGTGGACTCCATCCCGCTGGAGTGGGATCACACGGGAGATGTGGGGGGCTCGTCTTCCCACGAAGAGGAGGAGGAGGGGCCATACTACAGCGCGGTGTCAGGTGAGAGCCGCCCGCCCGGGCCCTAGGAACCCACCTGTGTGCTGTGCGCCCAGCGCCTTAGCCGTGCAGCCAACCTGCAAGGACTAGGGGTCTGGCTTAGCCACGCCAGACCTGTGCGACGTCCCACGTTTTGTCCCACCCAAAGCTCCCGTCCTACCTAAAATTGGCTCGCTCCTGTTACAGGCAGAATGAAAAAGAAAAAGGAAAGTTATATTCAGATGTGGAAAGCCATTTGCTTCCGGCTCAGGCTACTGGCAGGACTCGGCTGTTCCCTTCTCAGTGGAGTTTCTCTGAGGCCCAGGAGAGAGATGGGGCTCCATCATCTTCCTGTCCTTCCCCCTTGTCCATCACTGCTGCAGAGAGGAGTTGGCTGGACTAAAAACAAATCCATTCGATATTTAAAAAAAAAAAAAATTAATAGAGCAGTTTCCCCTTCCAGTTGGCAGCGTGAGCTTGGGCGTGACTGTAGGTACCTCCAGTGAGGAAAATGACATTATTCTTTTTCAGATGTAGAAATCCCTGAAAATCCTGAGGCCTATCTTAAAATGACCACAAAAACTTTGAAAGCGTCTTCCGGTAGGCCCCTGCCTGTGCATGTGTCTCAACATGGCAGCGTCCTGTGGCCCACACCGCATCTACACCCGCTCCCTGTCATGTCTGACCTGTGCCTTCCGTGCACACCATGAGCCCGGTCCCGTGTCATGGTGTATTGACGCTGCCCTTCCATTCATGTCTGCGTGCACCTCAGGGAACCTGCCTGCTTTGGAGGGGTCTCCACCACCCCTCTGCTCCCCGCAGGCCTTGGCAGGAGGAATTGTCTCACGGTGGCATCTAACTGACGTTTCTCGGTGTGGGGCCAAGCTTTCCTCGGGGTGGCTTGGTTTGGAATTGGCTCCTTGCTTCTGGCGATTTCCAGGGATGGGGATAAGGATGGGGTGGAGGTGCCAGTGCCTTCATCCACGAAGAGGATGGCTCCCTTTCCTCTACGCACGGTTCTACCCTTTGCCCTGCCCACCCGCACCTGCAGGGCTGCGGCAGCCTGGAGCAGCCCTTCCTTTCCAAGTCCCTCTCCATGGTTGCCCTTTCCCTCGCTCCATAGAGGCAGTCTGTCCTCCTGGCCCCCAAACTGGACCTTCCCCCCAGCCCACCCCCCCACCCCATGTCCCCACCACCGAGGACACCAGCTCCGTCCACATGCCGCTCATCCCACAGCAAATCATGTGTCCGTTGTGCTCCACGTGACCCCATCTAGACAAGGCACGGTCTCGCTCGGCTGCATGCTTCATCTCATTCTCCCGAGACGCACTGACACTTTGCAAACATGCATGCTTTGCAAGGAGCGCTGAGGAACCATAAGCTGACGCCATGTGACCCATGAGCTTTCCCGTGTCACTAAACACAGGGCCTCCGGTGGGAGAGGAGACCGTCACTTGCTCCTTCTACTTTCAGGGAAATCCATGGCTGACGGCCACCCGTGGCACGTTCCTGATAGCCCTTCCCACATCCAGCACTGCTACCAACACATGGAAGAGGACAGAAGTGAACCACCCGTCCCCTCAGATTCCAGCACCCCTTATAAGCCGCCCTACGTAAGTCGCGCCACCCTGGGAACAGAATCCAAGTGAAAGGAGGAGGGTTTGGAAAAGACAGAGGTTTTTTTATTTTTTTTCCCAACATATTTATTTATTTATTTATTTTAAATGTAACTGGATGTAATGGAAAGGACAGAGTGGTTTTTTTTGTTTGTTTGTTTGTTTGTTTAGATTTTTTTTCTTGTTTCAGAACTTTTGTTTGTTTATTTATTTTTATGGCCGGCTCAGCCTTCTCTGAGGGCAGGGCTGGCGCAGCATGTGGTGCCAGGAATTGAACCGCGGTCCCTGCAGCTGCCTAAGCTTTCCTAAGCCAGCACCTTAGACCACTGAGCCATCCTGCCAGGCCCAAGGACAGAGTTCTGATGCCAGTGGCTGCCTAGTCTCCAGCACATCCTGAGTGGGTTTGCTCTTGGGGACATCTCTCTGCTGAGGGTGTGGCCCAGTGGCAGAGCTCTCACTAGCATGCCCAAGGCCACCAAGCAAAGAAACCAATGAAACCTGCCCGGGGCTGTCAGTTCTTCATTCACTGGAGTCCGGGCAAACTGACCAGAGTTAGAGGAGCTTCTGACTCAAAACCATCTTTGTGTGCATTGACACCACTGTCATAGCTGAGTCACTTGTCCGCATAAGGGGTTTAGAGGTGAGACGCTGACTGCTCCTGCGCTCCCAGACTGCGGTTCCTGTGGGTTGTCACTGATTACAGCCCTACTCCTTCTTCATTACTTGAGTTCTTGCTTCTTGCTTCCGGTGCGTGAGCTCTGGCTCGCAGTTCCTGGGGGCAGCCTGGGGCTTCATGTTGGCCAGAGATGACTCTTAGGAGCAAGAATCAACAATGAGCGAGTTCAAGTCAGAACGACCACTTGCAGGGTTGTAGCTCATCCACAAGGTACAGGTCCTGAGTTCGATTCAGTAGTACCAAAAAAAAAAAAAAAAAAATGCATTTTTTTTTTT